>JAESVK010000608.1:980654-997584 GCA_017140935.1 Hamamelis virginiana
TTTTTTTTAACTTTCCCTTATTACCCTCATTAATTAACCCAATCCCACCTCAATATGTGTGCATTATTGTTGTTTAATTGTAGGAGAAGGGTAATTTAGGAAAGAAAAAATAAAAATGGCAATAAGTCAATGCATTGATGTATTTTCTTAATATGTGTGCATTTTGGAAGTGGCCTATCTTTCAAAGACGGAGGGAATACTTGTTTCTATTCAGAATTCACATCCTGAATCAACAATCAATATATATTTGCTAACAACTATTTGTAGCATTAATTATATTGACTTAAGTACATAACTTCTATCACATGAGTCTCCATATTTCTCAAATATTATATTCATGTGAAGTCCCCCACAAAATCATATTTTTGAAAGATTTGAATTCCATTAATAATTATGGAACTCCCTAATACTACACTAGTATTTAAAGTATGTAATTTATAAAGAAAACTAAGAATAATATCAATGACAAATTTGCTCCCACTTTACTCTTTGAAACATTTCAATGTATTTTTATAAATTAAACTTTTTAATTACATAAAATTCATTTTTGATGTTTCATCAAGGTATAGTTCCTAAATATTGTGGGAACATTGTTTTTCAATAACTCTTATTGAAAATACAAACTTTTGAAATTTATTTGGAATTGTCTCATTATTCAAATAATCACCAAAACAATATCGTTTAACTTATTAAAACCTTAACCTATTTAAGATCAATTAATGATATAAGATTCAATCAAATATTCTCAATATATTTCTCTTAGTTTTTACTTCATTTGAATCATTTGAACACTTCAAATATTCAAACTTATCTATAAATAGCTATGAAGTATCCAAACTAAAATTACTAAGTTTATACATCTCATGTATTATCCGCTATAATCACTTCATTTAACAATTAGGTGATTGGTACATATTAATTAATGAACCAAGATTCATTTATTAATATGATCCTTAAAGTTGAATCCTTTGTATATCGTTTCCACACATTTATTCAAACCATTCATAAAGAGTTAAAAACATTAAATCAATTGCCATAATTAATCTAAAATATCATATATCATAGATAAACTGTTTCAAATAAACAAAGTACTTAAAACCAAATAAAAACTCAATCAAGAAGTTTTTAAAACAACTGGCAATGAAAATAAAGTTTGTAAAATCTCTAATAAACGAGTCGAGTATCAAGCTTCTATGTCAAATGCAGCAACTCTTGATATTTTTTTAAAGAAAGCTCGACCTCTACTTGACATCCTGCTTCTCTTTGTCTCCTGCATACAATCATATCGTACCAAAAAAAATAATTAGGTATCTCATACCATAAGCAGAATAATATTAATTCATAATTAGTAAATGAATAAAGCATAAGACGTACCATCTAAAGAACTATTCTTCAATGCAGCCAGGTACTCCTTACAATTCTTCTTCCAATGACCTGACTTGTCGCAGTGGAAACATTTTCCCTTAGACTTTTTCTTTTTTAGACTTCTTCCTCTTTCCCTTGGCCTTATGCTTAGTTTTGGAAGAAGAAGCTCCATTGATAGCCAATACATCCCCTTTAATTTCATTTTTCTTCAAGGTCTCCTCAGCAGTTACAAGCATGTTCATCAAGTCAGTGAGGGTAAGATTTGCATTCACATCAGACATGTGAAAGTTCATGATGAATTGCTTATAGCTCAGAGGAAGGGAATGAAGCAAGATGTCAATGCCCATTTCAGCAGGGATCTCAACACCTAGATCATGCAAAGAATGAATGCTCCGGATCATCTTGAGGCAGTGCTCATTAACAGACGTCTCATCCACTATCTTTTTGGAGAAGAGTTCATTTATAGCATTGTACCTTACAATCCTGCTTTGTGAACCATACAATTCCTCAAATGTACGAGGATAGAGTGTGCACTATTAATGACCCCATGTTGTCTTTGCAGTTCATTGGTCATCGATGCCATGATATAGCATCTCGTCTGCACATCATCTTCTAGCCACTTACTATAAGTGACTCTTTCCTCCTCAGATACCTCCTCAAGTAAAGCATTGGGGCGTGGGGCATTGATCACATAGTCTATTTTATCAGCAGCTAAGACAATTTTAAGGTTTCTTAACCAGTCTTGGATGTTTGGACCAGTCAAACGATTGTCATTAATAATTCTAGAGAGTGGGTTAAGTAGAGCCATCTACAACAGAAAATAATAAATTTAAATTTCAGATTATTAAACCATAATAACTTTTTGGTCTTTAAGTTTTTATGGTACCTCCCACTATTCTTTTCAAATCTCATACACCCTTTAATGGGACTCGAGAATTTCAACCTTGAATTTCCTTAGTGGGAATTGGGGTCCCATTAAGAATTAGTGGTCCTCACATGATAGGTTCTTGGACACTAATCCCTAATAAGTGGATAACTCTTATCCTAATGCTTCTTTAAGCAAATTCTAATCTTCATTTAGTCTCTAAAATGTAGTAACCTCAGATAATAGGTTCTTGGTAAGTGCATTTTAGTTAAATCACACCCACCATTCACACAAGTATGGTCAATGTTATGATACATGCCTCGTATAATAGGTTATTGGAATGCACTAGCTTCTCATCTCGTGGTATCCTATACGTGATAAGAAAATATGAACCCTCAGGATGGACATGTTCCCTCGTATCTGCAGCCAAACACATCCATCACAAGAATCCCCTTACCTTATAATGGTGGGAGGCTAGGATAAGGCCCATTAAGGCCTCTTCCTTACAACTTAATTTTGAAATAAAATGGGTTTTATAAAATGATCTCATTTCATATACATACATCACATATATTGATTAATATATATATATATATATATATATCACATGTATCGATTAATATATATTTCACATACAAATAAAGTTTAGATCATTCATTATTATTAGTCCTCAATTATCCTCCCACTGTCCTCCTAAAGGCTATGGTAGAATCATTTTGGAAATATAATAAATAAGGTCTATACCCAACAAGCATACATCACATATATAAATAGACCAATGAATGATTATGGTCTTTTAAGATGGGTTCAAACTTTGAGCCAAAAAGCTGAACCCTAGGTCTAGAGGGAGTGTTGGGTGATCGTAATTAAAACTTATGTAATTATTACATAAGGACTAAAAGTTCTTCTCAAGCTCTTGTAGTCCTCTCCAAGTCTTCTCAAGTTCTTGCTTTTCCTCTCGTACAAAGCTCCATCATGTATCTAGGGTCCACCATTCGCCTTCTTGAATTGTATATTACAATTTAAATAAAAGAAAAGGAATTAAGGAGAAAGGAAATACATAGGGATAAAGGGAAATACATAGGGATAGAGAGGGAAAAAGGCATTCATGCCCCCAATAAAATTATATCACCTTAAATTTAAACAACTTTAAATACAACCCTTCGAAAAAATCGTACACATCACATGCGGCCAATTACTTCTCATTTAATTGGTCTTAAGTCCATAATCATCCATTCTTAATTATACAATCACATTGCATAAAATAAAGACATAAAGAAAAAAGCAATGATGGCAATGGCATTTAATTAATTAAAGTTGTTGTATTATTATTATCTCATAACAATAATAAAGATCTTTTAATCTCATTAAAAAGATCCTATCATATCTCATATGACTATTAAAGTTTGTTTCAAAAGCAAGTAAAACACCTAATTGAGACCATTAGGGTTTTATATAGAATTTAATTTGAGAAATCATTATTATAATTCCTACCATGCAATTAACACTTTAATATGTCTAGTAGATTAATGAACATTAAACTACAAAGGTGAAATTAAATAATAACTCAAAACAAAAATTTTATAAAAGAAACAATTTCAGTTTTTCAACAAAAACTGTAGAATTTAGCTACTATTTTGGGACTTAACTTTACCATATTAAAACAAAATTTTAAAATGTGAAAATACTTTATTTCACTAGGTTTTTAAGTCCTCTTTCAAATGGCATAGGTTTCATTTTGTGATTCCAACATTTGATATCATTTTAAAGTGTTTTGTGACATAAACTCCAATCCCGGACAGAATTGAGTTTTCTTCACAAATAGCTTTGTGTGGCCCTACCTATATCGAATTAAGTCATAGTAATACTTCAACTCACTAGGTTTTTCAGTCATCTTTCCAATAGCATAGGTCTCATCACATTATTCCAACATTTGGTATCACTTTAAGGTGTTTTGTGACATAGACTTAAATGTGGACAGATTTGAGTCTTAATCACAAAAACTTTAGTACGGCTATCTTAGGTCAAATTAAGCCATGGGAACACTTCCTAAACTTGATTAAGACCTTACATTAACGAAGTTGATAGGTGGCAAGCTTTGAAGGTCAATGAAAACATTTTTCATAGATTTTACAAAAGCTAAAGTGTTGTTGTCCACAGTGGACAGGCATTAATATCACTGTTCTCATCATTTTGGAGCTTTATTTTGACCTCCCTCATTGTAAAACCACCCTTAAATTGAAACAAAACCACGATGTAAGTTATAAAAGATTGTATGAAATAAAAAAGGAGAAAGGTTGAGAGAGAAGATGGGTAGGAGAAGCAAATTGAGAAGAGATGAGAGATTTTTTTTGGGGTGTGGAAACAAATTAGATTAGGGCATAAATGGGGTTATGGGCTATTTTGGGAAACTTTTGGGGGTTTTTTACAAAGCATTGGGGTTTAAATACAAATTGGGTACTTTAGAAACAAAACTTTGGGGTTGTAATCAATGTTATCAAACTCAGACCGGCCCGACTGGTTCAACCGCCAACTGGGAACCGGTCCCCTCTTCGGTTGGTTTAACCCAAAAAAACTCATTCAATTCAAAAACCTTTCACTTTTGCAAAACCCGGTCAACTCAGCGGTTGAATCGGTCAACCTTTTTTTTTTAAGGTGCTAAAATGACTAAAATAGCCCCAATTTTTTTAAAATCTCTAAAAGCCAAGAAGGCTAAAAAGGCAAATTAGTCTAAAAAAATCACAAATAGCAAAAAGAAACCCAAGTACCTAATTTAATAATACAATATTCTTATCTTGCATTTTAAAATATATATAATAAAGATTGATCAATAGTAATTATCAATTTTCAATTTTGATGACTACACATAAATTCAAATATATGAATTGATTGTACAAACATTTTAAAAAAATTATAGTTTGAATCATTTACAGCTTTTATTCTAATAAATAAATAATATATTTATGACGTCACGGTTCAACCCGGTTGACCCAACTGTTGAACCGGTTGACCCTTAACCCGGTAACTTTTCAGGTTCGATGAACGGTCCGAGTTTTAAAACAATAGTTGTAATAACCCCACCCAAACCTAAATAATATTGGACATATATAATGGGCCTAGGATTAGAAAAATAGTGGGGATATTGCAATCCCAAAAATGAATTTCTACACCCCATTAGTATTTAAACCCCAAAAAATTATAAACAAACCCCATGAACTCCCCAAAATAATCCCAAATCCCATTTAAGCCCTAATTTATTTTATCTTCCCACTCAAACTCACGCATCTCTCTCTGTTTCTCATGCCTCTCTAATTGCAATGCAATCATGCTCTTTTTACTTAGCTTTCTAGTCCATTTTAGCTTTTCATATTTGTTTATATTGTATAATTAAGTAAGATTTTGTTTAATGTCGTGTTTTTGCATTTGTAGGTTTTTCATGCCAAGTAGATGCATTTTTTTAAGGCTAATAATCATCCTCAAAGCTTGAGCTTGCGTGGGATCATCAAGGGAGCTTAAAGAAGCTAGAATTTCAAAGCATTGGAGACGTTTAGAAGTCATTTCATAACATTTGGAATTGTTGTCCCAAGTTATGTAACCCTAGAGGGGAGGTGAATAGGGTTTTGGCAAACTATAAGCAAATATTACCAAATAAAAATTATGGTCCAATTAATTTCAGCAGAAGCATAAATATATAAACAATTAATTGGAAATAAGAGAGAGAGAGAAATCAAATACATCGATTTTAACGTGGTTCGGACTCAATCTTACTTTTGGTGAAGATTAAACCAATGCTCACCAAGAGCACTCAATCAATCTCACTTTCGGTGGAGATAAAAACCAATGCTACAAAAGCATTCAACCAATCTCACTTCCGGATGGAGATTAAACCAAGAGACTACCGCTCTTCTCACGAGATATTACAATCAGGTTTTCTATACAATGAATGAACTCCTTTAGAGTAGACGGAGTACAAATAAAGCTTTCACTAATATCTCTCAAAGATAGAAACTATTTGGGCTCAAGAAAATGATGCTTCTATGACTAAATCACATAAGATTGATGTAAAAATGTTGGTACGTATGAGTGTATGTGTGTTCTACTATGTTTCTCTCTTGATTTAAGACCCATACATTGAGTATTTATAAGCCCCAAAAAGAATATGGCCGTTTGGGTAAAGAATATAGCCGTTTGAGTTTGTAAAAACTAGCCGTTATAAGTTGCAGAGCTTGTTTAGTTGACTAGACTAAACATGTTAGTCGACTAGGTACTTAAAAATACTCTTTAAAAATAATCCGGAGTCGTTTAATCGACTAGACTACAAGAGTAGTCGACTAGCTAGATCAGTTAAAAACTTTATCTTTTAAAATCTGGGCTCAATTAGTCAACTAGACAAAGGTGTTAGTCGACTACTTTAGGTTTTCGTAAAAACATGCTTACTGTCACTACTTTAGTCGACCGATCTAAGTGACTTAGTCAACTAGGCAAGGTAGAAAACCAATTTTCATAAAACCTAGCTAGTCTATTGAGTTCAAAATAGCCCACTATGATTTTAACTTATTTTTGACCAAAAATATATTTTCGAAACAAGTCAAAAACTAGGGTCTTTAGGTCTTTTGAGCCAAATAAAGTTCAACTTATTGAGAAATTTTTTCAAGTAAATCCTAATCACTCACACACAAGAATAAATAAACGTCTTCATGATTTGATTCTTCAATTCTTGTGATTGGCTTCATCTTTGAATTTTCATTATGGAATATATTGCTTACTTCATTGACTTTAGTGAATATGCAACATATTCACAAAAGTGTTGCTTTAGAGCTTGAGCTTCATGATTGTTGAATCTTCTCATTGATGTTTTGAATCCTGTTCTTCACAAATATATATACTATATTGAAGACATAAGAATCACAGGATAATGTATACTGTCATCAATTTATTCAACAAGATATCCACTTGATAATGTCAAGATATTCAACAAAGCAATTATCATAATATAAAATATTCATAGTACAATGTTTGTTATCATCAAAACTTTTAATAAATGAGGATAAAACATTTTATCAATTTGGATTGAAGCCATAAGGCTAAAAGGAAACATATTGGAACAAATTGAAGTGATGCAATAAAGGATGAAAACACTATCGATAGCATTTGTTAAACCTTATTGATAGTGTTATGCTGCAGCAAACCTCCTATAGAACCTACGAAAAAACACTACCGATGATAGGGGTTTAATTTATAAACCCTATTGATAGGGTTACGCGGTAATATCAGTTTTTACTTGTTATTTTAGGACAAGTGTAGGGGCATTTTTGAACTTTTACAATATTATTAGGTTAGATTTGTCATACCTATTTAAGGTTATTTTCTTTCTCTCTCCTACTCTCATGGGGGCACTTCCTCTATCTTCCCGTCTCTTCTTTCCTACCTCTCTCTACCTCCTTCTACTTCCATCTTCTGTCTTTAGGTTACATTTACTTTCTCTCTCTGGATTTTACTCTTAGGATCCATTAATTTCTCATTAGATTAGTTTTATTTTATCTTGTTCTTAGTTTAATTTATGTTGGTAATCACTTAGTTTAATAGCATTTTCTTCATTGATTGTTAAATTTTTCTTTGAATCTCATTTAATGCAAGTTTATATTGAAGTTTTTAGTTGATTTCTATTTGATTTTCACTTTATTGTCTTTCCTTTATCATTACCTTACTTTTATTAGTTTCCATGGCTAGCTAAGCACCCAAGGTTGGGTTTTAGAGTAGATTTTCATTCTAATATATTCAAGGGGTTTACGATTTCTTTATCTTGATTGTGATATAAATGTTATAGATTAATGTTAATATTCTCTCTAATTTAGAATTCTCTTGGTTTTATAAGTTCTTGACCATTTTTATACAAGCTATGCTTGAACAAATGGTTCTTTAAGATAATGCACTCCAAGTATTTGTAAAAATGCTTAAGAGAGGTTTTAGCCATAATTAATCTATCATTCTTTGGATTGTAATTGGACTTAGGCCGAATTATCTTTTGATCAAGACCATTCTTTAATGGATTCTTGATCAAGACAACTTTGATTTGTACTTAGACTTTAATTGATATATCCTCCAATCAAGACCATTCTTCAATGAATTCTTGATTTAGATAACTTTGAGAAACCATAATTCTCTGGGATTGAATGGAACTTTGATTTGTACAAAGACTTCCTTTATCATTACCTTGCTTTTACTTTAATTGCATATAATTCTTTGGCTCGAAATCCCTAAGACCCCTTTAGAACTACAATTCTCAATCCCCGTGGACAAATGACCATGGGACTCCCATGATTATGCTTGCAACCTTATTACATTCTACGCTTGGGATGAGCATATGAATCGGAATATGGAAAGCATTAATCTCCGATTCTCATCTCCGGCAGCTTCTCCGCTGGCCTACCTTCTCCGGTAGTCCAATTCTCTCTATTTCTCCAGTAAATTAAGTTCTGTTTCATGTTTCAGTTTTTTGAATCTTTTTTTCTCCTCATCAAATTTGAAAATTTGATTTGCCTTTACATGAAAGTTTATCATTGAAAGAACCCTCAAACGATCTGTTAAGTGCTCAAATCCATCCCATAGAAAGCTTTGATTTCCTATTGAAAATCTTGAGACCTTGATATCTGCCATGAACGTAGCTTGGAAGGGTTTGTCATCAGACAGTCTACAATACTGTATTGCTTTTGCTTCAACCCCTTCCCAAACCAAAGCTTTGGTTTGGCAACCTACATTCACGTCTATATATAATCATTACATTTGATGGCAACTTACCTGTCCTATTTTAGTGCAAAGATGATAGGACAAAGTTTAGGGACTTTGTGATTGTGCATTGCAGGAAACAAATAGCAAAATTTTAACATATACATGCTTTGAAAGTTTAAATATAAAATCCATGGATTAATTTGTATGGGATGGTGAATGAAAGAGAAGGAGAAGAAGCAAGGGTGGTAGGATTTAATTTGGGTTAGGGTTAGGGTTTTTTTAATTGGGGTGTAGAGATACGAGTATACACTATGTGTGATCATTTTAAATAGCAATACTGTACATTTCAAAATTTTCAACAAATCAACCACGTACAGTATTTGAAATACATTTTTAGAATAATTTTTGAGACATATTATCAGTATTTGTCCATCTAAAACTAAATTATATATGTGAATTATAGGGTTTAGATTTTTTATTTTTAAATTTTTATAACTTCAAAAGGAAAATAGAGAAGCAGAAATTTCGAAGAACTTTTGAACTAAATGGGATTCTCGACATTTTCATCATTCAATTCATCAACATTTTTTATTCTTCACCACATTCTTCTGCTGCAAAGACTCTCTTGGGTTCCGTTCTTCACATACAATCACTGCGCATACGAAGGAAGAGAAAGTGCATCACAAATTTTGATAGTGACGAGGCCTCTTCCTAAAATCAACCGCCATGCTCGAGTAGAGTAGTGTGATAAATATAAAACAAAGCACAAGTACCAATAAATCAGCATGGGATAGGTCCCCTCTTCCTTCCTTAAAACTTTAAATTCAGGTGTCAAAGCCCATGCAAGCGGCATCGGATTCCACTCCCCTACCATATATATGTGCATGCTTACAGCCCTCCTATAAGTTTAGGAGTATACCAAGGGTATGTTTGCGTTAGGTTTGTTTTTAATCACTTTTGAAATTTAAAATTTTACTCCCTCCATCCCACAAATATAGGCCAAAGTGGTCCAGGCACGCATTTTGAAGAAGCCGATTAAATATTGATTTGGTCATATTTTTCCAATTTTTTTTAAATACTATTCTAGTCTTATAGTAGTAGGGTATTTAAAAAAAAATTAAAAAAATATGGCCAAATCAATATTTAATCGGCTTCCTCAAAATGTGTGCTTTGACCACTTTGGCCTATATTTGTGGTACGGAGGGAGTATTTAATTTTAAAAAAATGAGTGGATATATAATTTGAAGAATATTACCATGGATGACAAAATTTTTATATTAGAAGTGATCGTAATAAGAGTTGTGGCCTTGGATCATAGCTTTTGCTATAATAACTTCTTGTATAGAATTTTGATATATGAAAATATGATATGAGTTTAACTTTAAAAAAATATGTGAAAGAATTATTCTCCAAATTAAAGTTATTTGAAAAAAAAGAAAAATTAACCCAAACGGCCCCTAAGCTTATCTGAACAGATTTAAGTCTATACTAATTAATTTCTAAGTAGGACCATTTCTATAAATTCCATTCGTTCAACAGTCATAGTTTCAAAATTTAATTACAAGCATCATCGATCATTAATCACCTGAACTATGCCACGGTTCTATGTCATTAAACGTATTTACAGGGCCAAGTTTATCAAGACAGATTTCCCAATCTCTTGCAAACCATTCTCCTATGAAAGAGAAGCACATCATAAGCTTGTGAGCTTCCCTACTTTGTAGTATTTTCTCTATTGATGGTAAAATAAACCTTGTACAAAGTTGTAAAGAGAGAGCATTTTCTTCTTTGTCAACTGCTTTCCCTTTCTCCATCCCTCAGCTCCACCAAAAGTTGCCACCGCAACGACCACCATGGATCCACCACCTCTCCCTTCCTTACCCATCACCGCCGCCACCAACACTCTGATCACCACCCAAATCAACTATCCTGATTCAGTAGAATCCTCTCCCCGATCCCACATCACCAACACCTGGGACGAGCCTCTACCACCTGTCCCAGGTGCAAAGCTGCGTCTCATGTGTAGCTATGGGGGACATATTATCCCCCGTCCTCATAACAAATCCCTCTGCTACATTGGCGGGGATACCCGCATCGTAGTAGTGGACCGCCACTCCTCACTTTCCGACCTCTCCATGCGCCTCTCCCGTACTCTCCTCAACGGCCGTCCTTTCACCCTCAAATACCAACTCCCCAATGAAGATCTCGACTCCCTCATATCAGTAACCACCGATGAAGATCTCGACAACATGATCGAAGAGTACGACCGCACGAATTCAACTTCATCCTTAAAATCTCGCCTTCGCTTGTTTCTCTTTTTAGCTAAACCTGAAACTGCTACTTCTATGGGCTCTCTCCTTGATGATGCCAAGTCTGAAACATGGTTCGTTGATGCACTTAACGGCACTGGATTACTTCCTAGAGGCTTGTCTGACTCTGCAGCCATTGATCGGTTGATGGGTCTTGATGGAGTTGATGGTGTTGTGGTTAGTAATAATGACTTAGAGGCTCAAACTCAGCAGGTGATTAAGAATGGAGAAGATATACATGTGATGCCGGATATGCCTTTTATGGATCATACCACCACTACTTCGTCTTTTGGGTCTACTTCTTCTTCTCCGTCCATGTCTAACTTGCCGCCGATTCGGGTTCGGGTCGAGGGTGATGAAGTTACAATACAGAAGCAAGATGATGGCTGTATTTCTCTGTCATCAGTGCTGCCGCCTCTTCCTACAACTGTTGCTGCCGCTTCTGCTACTAGTGTTGGAAAGAGTGCTGACCCAAGTCGGGTTTTATCTGATGATGAGAGATTGTTGGAGCAGGAGGGGCCAGTTGGGTTGAGGATTAAGCCACCTTTGCAGCTGCAACAGAAGGCTGGTGTGGGGTATAATTTGGCGTCGCCGGATTCTGTCGCAAGGTATTTGCATGTCCTCAATTTATTATGGTCTGATTGTTACAAAATAAGCTGATTTTATGTCTCATACCATAATCTGTATCCTCTGCTTCTTTTGCCCTGCTCTATTTCTCCTTCTTATAATTGGGTTTATACAGTAGCATCAGCCAAGGATCCAGATCTAGCCATCCGATTTGTCCTATTTAGGAGTTGAAGTGCACTAGGATCGGCTTGTTTGGGCCTCGAATGATTTTACCCTTTCAATTTGTACTATTTTTCATGAACATATGTACATAGATACACAGAAATGATCAAGTAAGGACGAGTACTTAACCTTAATTTAAGGTTCACTCACCCTTAATATATATATTTGAAAAACTGACCCTTGGATTAAATAATCTTTTTATGTATGTCATGTCTACCGAAAATTACTCATCCAACCTTCGGTTTTCAAAATTCAGTCGGTTACAATATCCAACGGTGAATACTGTTAGAGTGTTTCACGAACTATATTTTGAAAACCAATGGTCAAATCATTGTGGTTTTTTACGGACGTGACATATATGATAAGATTATCTAATCCAAATGTCAGTTTTTCCAAATACTTATCCTATATAAGAAAATGGTGAGCGGACCTTAACTAAATTTAAGGACCGGCCCTTAAATGATCATTTTTGTGTATATACATATATCTTGTATTCAAAAAATATAATTGGAATCATTGGAATATTGGACTAAAAAGATTCAAACAAGCTAGCTTGTCCTTGTTTCTTCATATAAGAATTTAGACCCGTTAAATGATGGATTCTGATACTTTTTGGTGATGATCTTATGGTCCAATTAAAATGTGGAGGTACAGAATGGAACAGGGTATATGGAGGCAAGGAATTGAATCTGAAATTCGCTAAAATTAGCTTGCCGAATTTCCAAATTATGTCATATTCTATGCTAATTCAGAGAAAAACATTTTGGAAAGATGATATATATTTTAGTACCTTCAATTTTGGGGTGAATATCAATGTGGCTTCTAAATTTTACTTTTTCTCAATTTAGTCCAAATTTTTTAAAAGTTGTACCAATCTAGGGCATTAACTAACAGAATTAACATTCCGTCTATTAAAATTGACAGCAACTGACTGAGAAATGTTAAATTCGATCATCAACAATCTAGTTAATTAGCTGCTGTCAATTTTAGCAAACAATGTTAATTCCGTTAGTTAATGTCTCATAATACAACTTTTAAAAATTTTGAACTAAATCAAGCAAAAGTAAAGTTTACGGACCACATTAATATTCACCCCAAAGTTGAAGATACTAAAATGTTATTTTTCCAAAAAATTTCTATAACGAAATTGGGTGCAAGTTTATTTCTCTAGGCTTGTTCCACGCAATGAGTCCTTTTAAGTCACTATTTTATATGCCTTTTTTCAGGTGTCATCTGTTTTGAAGAAATTTCTAATAGAAAACTCATTGCTGAGAAAAGAAAGAGAATATATATATATATGCCAAGTCACTTGACATAATATCATCTAAATATAGTTGATATATATATAAACTTGACATAATATCATCTAAATATAGTTGATATATATATAAACTTGACATAATATCAACTTGGCATATATATATATATATATATATATATATATATATATCAACTTGGCGCGCATAATATCATCTTAGACAAATATATATAGATGATATTATGTCAAGTTGATATATATATATATATATATATGGTGAGAGTTGTTATTTCTTTTTCATTTTTTGATATATAAACAACTCATGTTTGACTTGGCTAAGATGATATTACGTCAAGTTAATATATATATATTAATATATATATATATATATATATACATACACACAGAAATGGTGAGAGTTGTTATTTCTTTTTCATTTTTTGGTATACCTGGTAAAGTTGCTTTCACTACTTTTGTCTGGACAAAGAAAAGTTACTGTACGTATTACTACTATTAGTTATTTCTTGTCGAAGACACTCATTTATCAAGTGTTATGTTGTCACAAGAAATATGATTTCAGTGAAGGCTTTAGGAAATTAACCTCTCTAAATATATAATCTTATTGATAATACGGTCCTGGAATGTTTATTTATTTATTTTGGAGAGGGATTGTCAACTGGAATGTGTTTTTAATTGATTTGTCTTCACAGTGATAGTAGCATTGCATCTGCAAGTTCTCTCTCAAAACCCATGTTCTATCAAGATTCAATTCAAGTTGCATCCAGAGACAACAGAGCTCCTGCTAGCCCTGGTGATCCAAAGATTGATATTTCTAATTCACGCTCTCAAATCCAAATTCAACAAGGTCAGGAATCTGGGTATGTATCGCCACCACAATTAGATCAACAACAACAGCAGCAACAATTCCTTCACACCAGCATGCAATACATTCACCACCCAGCAACTGGTCAAGTGCCCGTCTCAACGTACTATTCAATGTACGCGCCACCACCACAGCAACAACAGCTTCATCAACAAATGGACCAGCAATTTCCAATGTACTTATTGCCCATTATACAGAACCAACCTTGCAATTTAGCTGTGCAATCCAATATAGCCGATGTTAATGCTGCAGCTTCAAGCCGGCCTCAAACACCTTCAAATCCTGCAATGGTTCCTCACCCTGCAGCTAATTATAAGGAAAGTACTCTTCCTCCCATTTACCCTACAAAGACAGCGCCTACACCGCCGGCTAAACCTGAAATGACTGCAGCCACGACTGCAATAGTTCCGCCGCTTGTTCAAGTACCTTCTAATCAATTTCAGCAACAATATGTGGGGTTCCCTCAGCTGCATCATCATCCAATGTCTCAGTCCATTGCTCCTGCTTCTGTTGGTACCACTAATTATGCTTTCGAATACGCCTATCCTGCACATGATCCTCACCAGGTATATTATACTCACACTAAGCATCCAGCAGCCACATTAATGCCTTCTCAGTACCAAACCATGACCCCAGCTGCTGCAGTAGTTTTATCAGAGGCTTCATTAGCTCAGCTTCCCACAGACAACACTAAGCAGTAGATCAAAATCTAAGAACCACTGTAAGGCATAAATAAATAATTTTGGTGGTTTTACTTCTGGGGTTTCTCTTCCACACATCGATGCTTGTAAGTTGTGTTGCCTCTAAGTGAGAAAATTAATAAGCAGTCGTCTCTTCTTTGTTCTCATGGGACATGTTGGTGGTTATGTTATGGGATCATATGACAAAAAGTTCTGCTAAGTTTCATTTGTTGAGTCCCATTCGTTCACTCTATGTATCACTTGTATAGAATAAAGCAAGAACTTTGAATTAATTGTCTAATCAACAATTTTTAGTGTATACATAGCCGGAGCTTCCATCTGCTGCAAGATATATACCATTTGGGTGAGTTATAATGGTTAGCCATTGTGCAGGGGGAGCAGGACCTCTAACTGAGCTTTAAGGGTTATTTTCCAAAGAAAACTCCTGAGTCCAAAGGACCACATGTACTCATGCGGGTAGCCTGAATTTAATTTGTATGAGGTGGGATGGAGTCTAGGGAGTCAGCTTGAAATTTGAGATCAATCAAGCAAAGTAGCAAATGGTGCAGGGTGCATGCATTATGCAGGACTCACAAAAGATGGGTGCATTGCAGGAAAACAATATATTTGGCTGATTTGTAGGAGAATATATAACTAATCTAACACTCTCTAGCAGCTACCCTCTCTACCTTAGGACAAGTATTTGGAGAAATTAAACCGTTGAATCTGACCGTTGGATTAGATCTTCCGCTTATACCTATTATGTATCAAAAAAATCATATTAATCCAACTGTCGGTTTTTTACAGTTTTGAAAAAAATTGTAAACAATAATGAAAAATTGCCGCAAACTATTTTTTGAAAAATCGATTGTTGGATCAATGTGATTTTTTACATGCATAATACATATAAGCGAAACATCTAATCCAACACTTGGCCTGTTTACTTCATATTTTTTGAAAAATCGATTGTTGGATCAATGTGATTTTTTACATGCATAATACATATAAGCGAAACATCTAATCCAGGTTTTTCAAAATACTTTTTCCAAGTTAGTTAAACACACTACCTATTCCAAGTTAGTTAAACACATCGGGATGAAGCAAACCGAAGATAAAAAGAGAGGTTGAATAAAATTATTAATTTGTTCAAGGGAAGTTTGAGGTAAGAGTAGATTTTTTTAGTCCGTAAAAAATAAAAATTCTAGCCAGACATTGCTCTATAAATCCACTCAACAAAAGAAAATTTTCCAAAGTTTCTTATACATCATAATTTAACAGAGTATTTTTCATTAAAAAATTAAACGTGTCCAATGTAACGAGGTTGGACACGAAAACTTTAAAAAAGCATTGTTGGACCCTTTAAAAAAACCATTTTGGACTGCAAAGGGTCGGTTCCAAAATGTGGTGGGCAGTGTTCTCATAGTCCATGGTCGCTATAATTTGGCAAAAACATTTATATCTGACACGTCTCTTTGGACCAATTACTAACAATACACATGCTAAAATGTTTACCTAAAAAACGACAAAAAGAATACACACATTATGATGCGAAAAAATTATTTAAAGTCCCAATTTGGATTTTTTTTTTTTTTTTTTTTTTTTTTTTAAAGTCTCCATATATAATGCATTAGTTTTCTGTAGTGCACCAGTTTTTGTAAAACTAAAAAATAAATTGATGTTTTTATTATTATTAAATGGGAAATTTCCATGAATAATCCTAAGTTTCCAAAATATTACGCCCACAAACCCGATCCAAAACATATTACGGATATATACTTATTACTGTTTTTTTGGACGAAATTACCCTTAAAATTGAAGTTTGACCAATTTGTACAGAATCCCTAATTTTATGTATAATCCCCAAAAATAAACAGAATCCCCAATCCCCAATTTATCTAATAATCACAAATATTGTTAAGAATCTCCAATCCACTTTATGTCACGTCAACATTTAATGTTGTTGTAACACCCCACACAGGGTTACCCCTATGCGGAAATGCCACAGTGACATAAAACACCAAGCGCTTATCTTTTGAGTAATTTCTTTTTAAA
>JAESVK010000608.1:997594-1026113 GCA_017140935.1 Hamamelis virginiana
ATTTATCCACCATTCTTACATTCATCCACCATTCTCATCTTCCATTCTCAAATTTATCTACCACTCTCAAATTTAACTACCACTCTTAGATTCATCCACCATTCTTATATACCCACCATTCACATTTATCCACCATTCATATATACCCACCATTCACATTTATCCACCATTCATATATACCCACCATTCACATTTTAGATGTCACCCAAGGGTGTACATAAATTCTCATGCACCCTTCTTAATTGATGACCACATGGCACATTTCATTGCCCAATGGCAAAATGCCAAGTGTGCAATAAATAAAATAAAATAATAATAATTAAGAAAATTTACTATTGAAAATTTACTATTAGAAAATTTACTATTCAAAATTTTGGGGTCTCACAGCTGTTCATTCAATGTCCCCGATTTTTTGTATAGGATCCCCAATTTTATGTATAATCCCCAAAAATAAATAAAATCCCCAATCCCCAATTTATCTAATAATTACCAATATTGTTAAGAATCCCTAATCCACTTTATGTCACATCAGCATTTAATGCTAATCATTCAATGTCCCCAGAATTTTTTGTACAGGATCCCCAATTTTATGTATAATCCCCAAAAATAAACAGAATCCCCAATTCCCAATTTATTAAACAATCACCAATATTGTTAAAAATCACCAATCCACTTTATGTCACATCAACATCATGCATGTCATTCATTTAGTTTGCACTTTCCAAGAACATCTAATCAATCAAATCTTATCTACTCTATTGGGTATTCTTAGTAATATTGGGGATTGGTGATTATTTGTAATATTGGTTATCCTTTGTACTATTGTGGATTGGGGATTATACACAAAATTAGGGATTGTGTTGATTATTGGTGACTCTTTAATTTTTTTTTAATCCATCCATACACATACAAAAATTTTGACCGTTTCAATGGTCAATTTGTAAATACCCATATGAGTGGAAGGTATTTATGTCCTAAAAAATATTTGCGTAATTAGTTTTGGATCGGGTTCGTAGCTGTAATATTTTGGAAACTTAGGATTATTCATGGAAATTGTCCTCATTAAATTGATAATTATTTTATAAAACTGAAGCATGTCTATTAAAATTAATGCATTTTTGCATTAGCTTTATAAAAAAATAAAAAAAAATGCGTCAGTTTCTTTTAAAAAAAAAAAGACCACATTTGAAAACTGATTCAAATGCATCAGTTTCCTGCAAATGGAAAATCGAAAAATAAATTGATGCATTTCTCATTAAACTGATGGATTCCTATAAAACTTAAGCATGTCTATGAAACCGTACTCATACACAGTTTTATAAAATAATAATAATAATAATAATAATAACATCTGTTTCCTTAAAAAATCACCTCCAAAAACAGATTCAAATGAATTAGTTTTCTGCAAATGAATCGGATTCTGCAAAATAAAAAAAAAAACAAATTGATGTATTTCTCCTTAAATTGATGGATTCTTATAAAACTAAAGCACACCTATGAAAACTGATACATTTTAGCATCAGTCTTTTTATATAAAAATAAATAAATAAATAAAAACACATCATTTTCCTATATTTAAAAAAAAAAAAAAATCACCTCTAAAAACTTATCAATGCATCAGTTTTTGCCAAAAAAAAAATAGAACCCCTCTCTATTTTACTGAGGTTAAGACTTATGGGTAACTGTTAGTAGATAAGGATTTTTATCTTTCAGATTTTGTGAAATTCTTTGTTAGCCCTAAGGTCAATTGCATTGATCATATTTTGATAATCAACAAACATTACTTTAGTCACTAACAAATGGTTAAGTGTTTTTGTCTCCATAGTATCAAAGTCATATCTTGTTGGAGCTCATCAACGTACACATTCAAAGCTTTCAAACTGTGCAAATATGCAATACATTGAATCATGAAGCTTGAGGAGGACATCTTGAAGTCAATCATTGAAAACCTTTGAAGAACAAGATGTTTAGGAACTATTGTTGTAAGGCTACTCATTTGATTAAACTTGTATAGCTCAATCAAAAGTTTTCTCATGTTGCATTAGCATTCATTGACCTTAGAAAACTTGCAAAAATACCTTTGAAAACTTTAGTGAACTATATTGGATATGTTAAGTTGAAATGGACTTAGAAATTTCAAGTTTTTAGCTCAAATGCATGTCTAGTCGACTAAGTCACTTAGTTTAGTCGACTAACCATGGTACAGAAGCTAAGTTCTTGAAAAATCTGAGTTTAGTCGACTAAACATATTGATTAGTCGACTAACACCCTTACCTAGTCGACTAAAGGTAGCCCAGTAGCCATAGTTGGAAATGCAGAAGAGCTAGTCGACTAAACATCTTTACCTAGTCGACTAACCGTGCCCGAGAAATTTTTTCAAACACTTTTTAACTAGTCTAGTCGACTAACTAAATCCTCGTAGTCGACTAACCATGCTCGAGAATTTTTGAAAACATATTTTAACTTGTCTAGTCGACTAACCAAATATGCCTAGTCGACTAACCGAGCCCGGGAACAAAAATGCTTTGATTTTTGAACTGTCTAGTCAACTAACACCAATGTCTTAATCGACTAATCAACCTGCAACTTAAAAACGACTATTTCTATTTTGAGAAATCCGAGCATTTAATGAGTCATGCTCTTCTCATCTCATCCAATAGCATTGAAGCTCATATCAAACGGCCATATCAGACCATGAGAGCTATTTAAGAGGTTAGTTCCTCATTTATTTACAACACTCCAACTCTAGTTATTATTATTCACTCATAACAGTCATTGTTCAAGCTTCCCTCTACAAAACTCTTGAGCTATATTAGTCAATCATTTGAGAAGTTACTAGTTGTGCTCTATACTTGTGAAAATCAGCTTATTTGAAGCACCTATTGTACACACCTACTCTTGTATTCTTGTATTGATTCAAGTGCTCTTTGTGAGACTTAAAATAGTGTTCTTTGTGAGCACATTTTGGGGGTTCTTAGTGAGCCATTTGTGAAGTTCTTTGTGAGCTTAGGTGAGAATCTTCCACCTGGGATAAAGAAAATCGTGTAAAGATTTCTCCACCTTGAAGAGCTAATCCTTAGTGGATTGTTGGGAATCCTTTGACTGAGGCACAAGGCGAGGAGTAGGCGGAGTCCGAACCTTGTTAAATCTTTATGTTTGATTTCTCTTTCATTCTCTTTTTCAATTACTTGCATTAATATTAATTGCTTCTGCTACTTGTAATTGAACTCTAATCTTATTTGGTAATTAATTGCAAAAGTTTACCATAAACCCTATTCACCTCCCTTTAGGGTTATATATTTGGGACAACATTCAAAATAAATAAAATATATTAAAAAAATCATGAAATTTTATTGACTCGCATGTAAACCTATTAGTAATCCATGATAAATATTGTATAAAAAAAAAAAAAAATTAAACAAGCCTAACACCATTTTTCGATCAAAAAATCAAATGGCTAATTGATAAAATGGGGTAATTTGGTACAATCTAATATTTTAGGGGCATATTAATGTAATCGAAACCACATGGAAGCAACATGAATAGAAAATGTGTAATTTTTCTTTTTTTTCTTTTTTCTTTTTTAAATTTAAAAAGTACAAAAATAAAATTTAGAGCATTTTACCTAAATATTGTTGAGGATTCAATCAATTACGGAAAATAAGCTCACATTGAAATATTTACGGAAATAAAGCTCCGTACATGAAAATTGACATTTTTGCCCTTTTAGCAATCAAAAAATTTGAATTTCATTTAAAATTTTTTACCTAATCACCAATTTTATAAATAATCACAAAAAATATAAACAATCACCAATCACCAATAATATGAAGAATCACCAAATTTTCACAAAATCACCAATCGTCATATTTTCTAATAATCACTATTTTTTTAACAATCACCAATTTCCGTCCGTACATGTCATTTTCAAAACTTTTTCATATCAAATCATGTCCCCCATTATCCCATCAAACATTAAATGCTTGTAGGAAATGTAATAACCAAAAATACATATAATCACCAAATTATTATACAATCATCAGTCGCCAAAATTACACATAATACCAAAAAAAAAAAACACATAATCATCAATTTCTAAATTTTACATATAATCACAAAAAAATGGGTTATCACCATTTTTTATTAGATCACTAAATTTGTACTGAATCACCATTTATCTAAAATAAATTAATATTTTAAACAAAGAGAATTGTTTTTTTTTTTTATTGATATTTTCTTATTTATTAAATGTGATTTGACTATTCATAAATCGGTGATTATGAACAAAATTGTTAATTATATAAAAATTGGGGATTGATGATCATTAACAAATTTGGGAATTCTTTTTCAAAATGGTGATTATGTGTTCTTAAAGGGCATTTTCGTCAGAAAAATATATTTCCGTAAATATTTTAATATGAGCTTCATTTTCGTAATTGATTGAAACCTCAGCAATTATTGAGGTAAAATGCTTTGTCATTTACGTCAATAATCCTAAGTTTTCAAAATATTAAATGAATGAACATGATCCAAAGATAATTACATAAATATTTTTTTGGACCAAAATACCCTTATTTAAACAAAATAATACCCATTTTACCAAGTATCAAAAGTAAAAAAAAAAAATATTCAAAAATTTGGTTAACAATCCTTAATATTGCACTGAATCCCCAATTTAATATATAATCATCAATCCCCAGAAATGAACAGAATCCCCAATTTTACTAAAAATCCCCACCAATCCCCAACTCCAACCCCATCATTATTGGGAGACATAAAATGACAGACAATAAATATTGATTTGATGTATTGGGGATTGGGGATTATATGTAAACCTAAGAATTTTATCTAAAATTTAAGATTATGAATTCTGTATTAAATTAAGGATTGAGAAATATATGTAAAATTGAGAATTAAAGACTCTGTATCAAATTGGAAATTCTATGTAATATTGAGGATTGAAAATTCTATCTAAAATTTAAATTTTGACAATTTAAATGATATTTTAATATAAAAAAATAATAAATTTATCTTATAATTATTTATAAATCGAGTTGATTCACGTAATATTTTAAAACTTAACATTATTGACGTAAAATGTCCAAAAATATTTTCGGTAAGTCATGGAAGCAAAATGTGTCTGAAATCAGCTGCTGACGTAAACATGGTACCGCCAAAGTGGCCGACTTTCTCTCCCACTTATGTTGGGACTTGCGACTGTTTTCCCATCTTCTTCCACAACCCCAGTGGAGTGGAGTGGAGTGTGTGAGAGTCTGATCAAACGCTGAAACTCACACAAATGCATTTTTCAGAGCTTCACCTCCCCCTTTAATGGCTACCACCATCTCTTATCTCTCACTCCCTCCCAAATTCCTACATTTACAGGACTATCCCTCCCTTCGCACCTCCTCTCTTCTCCCATTCCCACTCCAACAACCCAGGTAACCCATCTCTCTCTCTCTCTCTCTAAATTCATATATATATATATTACATGCATACAGATAGATATACATATACTCTTGGGCCCTTGGCTCTCTAGTAATATACACAGATAGACATACATACATATACTCTAGCTTACTCTTTTTAGCTCTCTCTTTTCATTTCAGGATCCTCAGGATCATCTGCTGTCTAACTTCAAATCAGTCCATAGATCAAAATGCCAATTCTCCGGCCGAACCGGCCAGCGATCTCCGTATCGCATTCGCCGCAGGTGGTACCGGCGGCCACATCTACCCTGCCGTCGCCATCGCCGATGAGCTTAAAACCCTACACCCTAACGCCCAAATCCTTTTCCTCGGAACTTCAACCGGCATGGAAAGTACCGCAATTCCCTCTGCTGGATACGATTTCTCCTCCATCCCCGCCGTCCAATTAGCCCGTCCATTTCTCTCTCCTCAAAACCTCCTCCTCCCCTACCGTTTGATCAAATCAATAATCCAATGTCGGCGAAAATTGTGCGATTTCAATCCCCATATCGTTGTTGGCACCGGCGGCTACGTTTCGTTCCCAGTTTGCCTTGCTGCGGCACTCAAAGGATTGAAGCTCGTAATCCAAGAGCAGAATTCAGTGCCAGGCATTGCGAATTGGGTTCTTTCGTCTTTCGCTGATGTGGTTTTTGTTGCCTACAATTCGTCTGTTGAGTGTTTTCCTAAGAACAAGTGTATAGTGAGTGGGAATCCGGTGAGGTTGTCGTTGCGGCAGTATATGTCAAAGGCAGTAGCGAGATTGCATTTCTTTCCTAAGTCGGCAAAGACAGGGGATTCGGAGGCTAAGGTTTTACTGGTTCTTGGAGGGTCTTTGGGTGCCAATGCTATGAATATTGCTTTACTCAACTTGTATTATCAAATGTTGACAGAGCACCAGAACTTGTTTATCATTTGGCAGACGGGTGTCGAGTCTTTCAATGAGATGGAGAGCCTTGTTAAAAATCATCCACATTTATATCTTACACCGTGAGTCCTCGTTTATCTTCCTTTGAATGTCTTTTGATTTGTTTGTTTCTCATTCTCTTGTTTCTAATATTTCTATGTTGATTATTATGCAAAATGTGCCCCTTTTGATTTTGGGTGTTCTGTACAGGTGCATAGAGTAGTAAAGACCTAAAGAATAATAATCCATTGCTTGTTCTACAAGACTTCAACCATAGTATAATAGGAAAACACATAATAGAGTAAACGAGGCCCTAATTGAAGATTTGTAAAACAAATAGGTTATGAGAAAAATCTAAATGATATAAATTTGATTAAAGGAGAATGAGGTAATAATCTAAATAGATGTCATGTCAATCAATCACCAGATCACTCGATGGAACCATAACGTCGTTAAAGATGTTATTCATATTACAGGTAAGCATAAAAATACAAAATATGGTGAAGAATGATAGAGTGAAGTGGTACTTAATTAATGTTATTATTATTATTATTTCTAGTGAGTTTGAAAATCAAATGGAATAAAGGCCCAAAAAAGAAGTTTTGTGTGTGTGTGTGTGTGTGTGTTTCTGTTAAAAAAATTTGGAAAGAGAAAGGACTTCTCTTCACAAACGCACACCTATATTCCTTGAGAATCAAACTGGTGTGTTTTGGGGAGTGAAGGAAAAGAAGTTACTCGAAACTATGTTGACATCATCAAAGGCATGGCATAAGAATAGGTAGCGGCGGTGCCAAAGAGTTCTCTACTGCACTAGGCAAGTAATAGGGACCAACTTTGAGCTCATTTACTCTTGTCATTATGGATGAATTGACTGCTGTATTCAAGATGATGTGCCTTGTTTGCTTTTAGCAAATGTCATGATGTTGATTGATGAGCCTTTTGATACAATAATCATAAAACAAGAATCTGGGTGGATGCTATAGAATCTAAGCATTTAAAATATATAGAATGCATCTTTAAATTATGGTGGAGTGATGGATAAGATTGATGAATAGGTTATACCTCAGATTGGACTAATCATTCAATTTGGTTGGGGGGCGGGGGAGCGATGAAGCAGATCAATGTTGCAGAGACTGGTGGTAAAATGTAGGTTTTCAATCGGGGTTTACATGATCGTTTCTTACAATCATACCCAAAGGGTAAATGCTATTCCATGTTAACAAACTTGTGATGCTTTATGGAGCTATTTGTTTTGCTGACTGATATAACAGGCCAATAAGATTGGCTCTACAAAAATGAAGATGTTAAAATGAATGAATGGATAGGTAGGAAAGGTTATATTGTAGTGATCTCACATTTGTGAATCCAAAGGGTAGCCTAACTAATGATAAAATTACAGATTGTTAATTAAGTTGGTCTAGACATGTTTGAAGAGTATTAGGAACAGTTTCTGAGAACAGGTTATTTAATGGAAGGCTATGGAAAAGAAAAGAGAAACCAACCTGTTTAGCAGACGACACAAAACACAAGTTGAGAAAGATAAAAAGATTTTGTAATTTTTCTATAGAATTTACTAAAATATCAAGTTGAACATGTCATATGCAAACCACGGTGGGCAAGTGTACCCTTATTGTGACATTTCAGTGAATGGCACATCTCTTTCTATCATATAATTTCAATTTTAATAATTTATTTCTCACCCATCATATAAACCTGTTCTTAAATTAAATACAGATCATGTCTTAAGGGTATTAACTCAAGCTTGTTATTTAAATTATTTATAGTTTAACTATTTAAAAATAATATTTCACTTGGTCAAATCATCAGCTTGAATGCTCTAGTAATGCAAAAGTTTGCACCCACCAACAATTTATGTATTGGTATTAGCCGATACTTTACCTCAGCATAACTAGGGCTGGCAATTTCCAACTCAGGCCTGGGAATGCTCCCAAAATGACTGGGTTCGTTTTCTTAACCCACCAACCTCAATTCAATCCAATTGGCGTAAGTTAATTAAAGATTAATTAATTTTAAAATATCATTAACTTTATTTCATTAGTCTTTTAGTATTATTTTATTAGTTTTAAATATAAATTTCAGTTTTAAAAACATTTTCAATTTTTGATGGGTTTGAAATGTTGACCCGAACCTGAAAAGGGCTGAGTTTGGTTTTGCATATTCCAACCTGATTATAAATGGAGTTGAGTTCAGGTTGAGCGTTTGTCGGTTTACCAACCTGACTGAAATTTGATCTGCCCTAAACCTGCAAGGGCTCCTCCCGATTGTCAACTCTAGACATAAGAGCTTAGTGATTGTAACAAACTACCATGCTTAGAAGTTGGTTTCTAAAGCAGTTTTTTCCAGGACTGTCACCAAGTTGAATTCAGTGCAAATTTGATAAGGATGAGTTCAAATCCAATTGTATGCATTGAGATCCGAGGTCAAATTGGAATCCAGCTGATGTTTATTACATTGAAGTTTAAATCCGATCATGAATTTGAAAATATGGATTTAATTTGAATCCAGGAAGGATATTGTATTTTATAATGTATGCTAAAATTACCAACTTACTTCAATAAGAATATATTTGATATATGTATATTTAATCCTATTATGAATAATAGGATTCACATCCATCTAGGTTCATGTTCAACTAGATTATAATAGAATCTCATGAGTTGGGATTTGAATTCGAACCAACGGATCTAAATTGTTTTCATATGATTGAATCTTATTCAGATTGATTCATGATCCGACCTATTGACAAAAATATCCCATTCTGCGGCAGCATTCACTTTGGCCTACCTCCTAACATCCCTTTCCACCTATTGGTTGTTGCATTCTGTGTTCAGGTGGCCATTTATAATTCATAAAAGCCTTCACTTTTTCCTAGTTTCCCTCTCCACATGTTGGCTCTTCCAAGACTTGGAACTCAATATATGGATTGGCTCTGATTCGAAATGAAATGGACCTAACCAATATGCCATAAGGCCCCCATATTTATTGAACACAACAAGTTAGGTGCTTTTAGCCATTGAGGATTATACCGCCCTGCCAATTGAGTTTGATGTCGTGGCTTTGAAGCATATTCACAATCGAGATATGTTTGGGGATTCTGTTAATTTCTGCTTTGTTTCTCATCAGCTTTTGATATATTCATTAACTTTGTTAATATATATTTTAGATTCAGTATGTACTATTTTTTCAAAAATTCTGTTTATGAAAAACCATAACTTCTGGTTATAATTTTTTCAATTATCATCAAGAATTGAACTATGCTCCATCCTTTTAGAGTTTAACTTCAAAGCAGTGTGCTTTTTCCCCAATATATGATTCTTGAGAGGCTCACACTTTTTGTACTCTCATATTGTGTTATATTTTAATTTTCCATATCTTTCTTGAAACTAACGTAGCTTTGAAACCGTCAAGTTTTTTGCATTCTATGGATTTGGCATACGCAGCTGCAGACCTTATCATTTCTAGAGCTGGTGCAATGACTTGCTCTGAGATCTTGGCCACTGGGAAACCCTCTATTCTGGTAGTTGTCGCTCTATAACAAAAGTCTTCTTTACCATATTAAATGTGCCTTTCTGAATCATGCATGAGATGATTTTTAGCTTTCAAGTTGTTTGGCCTTTGAACTATGCGCTGACTATATTTTAACATGTGAATTCTTGAAGAGTATCTTAATATGATATGTAGAAGTAATAAATATATTAAGGAACAACACTGGAAAATATTTTATAATTCCTGTCAGAGTGATACTGATATGAACTTTCACATGAAGAAAGTGAAGGAAGACGACAAATATGTCCTCGTGCAAATTGCTTTGACCTCAATGCTACGACATTTTCTCAGGCACCATAGTTTTCATTATAAAACAGTGTTAAGAATTTAGAATATTAGAAGCATGATAAGATTATGATTGGGGTAATGATGCCTTCGATGGGGCACTGATGTCAATTGCAAAAGTCATTTCCAGTTTTCAGCAATTGAAATGGAACTCGTGTTCTTTGAAAGGTCAAAATGTGTTGCAGTTGTCAAGGTCTTGCAGTTCAAGCTTTATTCACATATTTGAGTGGAGAGTCTCCATAAAGGTAGTTTGGTTAATTCGGTGTTAGTTTTAACGTTGTAATAGAATATTTTGGTATTTTTTTTCCACTTATTAATTAGTGGGTAGGACATGAGAATGCATTGTGTGTCCTATAGATTTATGATAGTTTGGCTTCTGAAATGAGAACCTGTTAGGCCACTATGATTTACCTCTTCTATATTCCAGACAGGCATGTCTTAGTTTTTTATATGTTTAGAGGAGGCTACAGAATGGTATTTGTGACATGTAGTTGATTGCTGGATTAACTTGCACTAAATTCCTTATGACGTTGTTCCCTTGGTCTGGAACTTCAACTAGACTGATTTAGAGTCCCCTTTTTGGAGTTTTTAGATTGTTGTCACTTAGCTTGATTTTCTTTTGTATATTTTTTCATTTCCGGTATACTGGCCCACGGTTTTTTTTTTTTTTTTTTTCATTGGAATTTATTTTTTATCTTTTTTAAAAAAAGGTTCTTGATATACCAACAAATACAACAAAAATTTATATCTTGTGGATTAAGGAGGTCAGTCCTCTATGAGGGTTTAAACATTGACCGTTAGAAAATTCTTTGACACTAGAACCAGAAAGATATTGAATGTACGATATGACTACCATTTCATTTCAACTTGTAAAGGCTTTGTGGTGTTGTTGAGATACCATTTTAATTTGCCTCTAATACTAAACTAACTATGGGCCCATTTGCATTAGCTTTTCTTAAAATCACTTTTGGAGCTGAAAATTTCACTTGGTCTAGGAGATGGGGTGATAATCACTTCTAGACGACTCTGAGGGGTGATAGGATGTTTGGCAAAACTTTCATACTAGAAGTGATTGTGGCAAAAGCTAGGGAGCCCAATGTTTTCCATATCACTTCTGGTATGGAAATTTTAATACGTGAAGACATGGTTTAAACGTAACTCTAAAGAGATATGTAAAGAGATAGTTCTCTAAAAGTGATTTTAGAAAAAAGCTAACACAAATGGACCCTAAATGCATATTACGACTATGATTTTTTTTTTTTTTGGTTAGGATCCTTAGAGCCTTAAGCAATAACGTCAATAATGGTAGAGGCTGACATTTTGTAATTTGAAGAATTAGTGCTGATAATATGTTGTATTATGCATCTTATGCACATATGATGACGACGGCAACAACAACAATGATGAAATAAATTGGAAATAGAGAAGAAGAAAAACGGAAACAAAAAAAAAAAAACCTTAGATTAAGTACCATACTACAATAACAATACATAGTCCTTTCTTTTGTAATATTATTGTTTTTACTTTGCATCTAGAATGACATAACTCAGTTAATCAGTCACGCGTGCTTCTATGTTCATATTACTTGAGATCATCCTACGTGCCAAATTTACATTCTAGCTATTTATTTTTAAATTTATTGCATCCTCTCCATAACTGGGCAGTTTGTATGGCTTCAAGAAATAATTAGCTTTCTCTTTAACTATGTAGATTCCATCACCAAATGTTGCCGAAGGACATCAATTCAAAAATGCTTCTTTAATGGCAGATTTGATAGGTTCAAGGGTTATAACTGAAGATGAACTTGATTCAACTACCCTCGGAATTGCGATTGAAGAGATTTTAGGTAGGTAGACTCTGTTGCCTATATTGATGGTTATTGTGGTGTTCGGAAATAGTAGATGTAAAATAGTCATGAACTGCTAGAATGTCCTCAATTTTATAAAATCACATCATTAAATTTGCTCTACAGATCTTAAATGTAACCCTAATTTCCCATATTTCCATATTTCATCATTTTTATGCTTTGTTTCTACTTTGTAGCATGCCAGTCCTTTACCGAAATATTGTAAGTTATTCTTTTGCTTACATGAAATTCTGGAAATATAAAAATTGGAATCATGGATGAGCAGGGCCCTTAAATACAAAAACAATGAAAGATCATGGTCAAATTCAAATGACAGAAATTTTGGTAGTGTTTGATATCATCTTATACGACCTAAAACGTTTTAAATGGATGCTACCATTATCAGTTATTTGTACAGCTGACAGATAGGATGTTCTATTGTCATTCTTCAGTTATTTGGACAGCTGACAGGTAGGATGTTCTATTGTCATTCTTGTTTTATAAATCAAGTAAGAAGTTAATCTTTATTAGATGAACCTAACATTTAAGTAGAGAAATTCTGCTTAGCACCTGAATGGAGAATGCTTGCTTGACCTTGGGAAAATCAATCAAGTGAAACTTAAACTCTTTCTCTTATCTAGGGATGATTATCTCAAAATGATTTTTGTATGGAAATCTATAAATATGTTGTGAGGTGTGAAGGAAAATCTTTGGTTTTATTTTATCATATTTAAAACTTTGCTGATATTTGAATATTGTATTTACTTCCATAATCTCATCGTTTCGTTTCTTTTTACTTTGCAATAACTCGGGATTTAATCCCATAGAGATGAGAAATCTTTCACCTGTAAATTCAATGGATGAATTATATCTCGATGATATTGAATCAGATCAATATCATGAATAACAATATATGTGCTATCAAATCGATTCATCGTTGAGAATTGAATAGTATAACATAGGAAGATCTTTTATCCATACCGAATCCAAAATGGATTCCTGATCTAATCTAATTGAGAATTCCTTTATTTTTCATTCTTTTCCATTCTTTCTTTCTTTTCTATAACCTACCACCTTCCTTGTACAATCATCTGATGAAGTATCATCTGACCATTTTTCCACTTCCATTGGTTACAAACCCAAACAAACAATAGAAGTAAAATGTTAAAAAAGACGGGGGCCAAAGCTCATGGAGGTGTATCTGTATTTGATGGAGTAGGTGAACGTACTCGTGAAGGAGAACATGTAGGTCTTCACTCTTTTCCAAATAAATAGCTTGCAGTGAGAATTGAAATGAAAAGACAGACATCAAGTGAGGAGAAAGGAATAAATAGGCATGAATGAACCGCCTTTCTATGTTTTATGGACTTGGGTATGTGTGTTCGGTGAAGGAGGCATGCCTAGGTGTCCACTTCATTGGATCCTTGTATCCTAGGACATGGGGACACTGCTTTTGCGGGGTCAGAATTTTCCTTTTCTATACCACAGTAAAATGAAGTATTTATCTAATATAGTGTATTAGAGCTAAGGATAGGAATTATATGGTTTTTTGGAAGAATAAGGACAATTGAAGTAAAGGAAGCTATAAAAAATATGAAAAATGGGAAAAGCTCTAGGGTGAGACAGAATTTCCATTGAGACTTGGAAGTGTATGGGTGATGGTGGCATAGTTTGGCTAACCAAATTGTTTAATAAGATATTGAAGACTAAAAGGATGCCTAGTGAATGGAGAAACACTCCGGTGCCTCTATAGAAGCACAGAGGTGATTTTCAAAATTGCACTAGCTATTGTGGCATCAAACTTATTAGTCCTATAATGAAACTTTGGGAGACAGTGAGTGAGTGAAGATTAAGACAAAACAACTGTGGTGAAAAATGAATTTGGTTTCATGTCAGGAAGATTAACTATGAAAGCTATTTTCTTATTGAGGCAATTGATGGCAAAAAAAATAATAATAATAATAATAAAGGGACGTCCATGTCGTGTTCATTGACTTAGAAAAAGCTTATGACAAGGTCTTCATGGGAATAATGTGATGCGTATTAGAAAGGAAATGAGTTTTTACTAAATATATTAATGTAATCAAGGATATGTATGACGGAGATAAAAGGAGAAACAAGTGAATTTTCAATCACAATAGGCTTGCATCAAGGATCGGTACTAAGTCTTTATCTTTTTGCTTTAGTTATGAATGAGTGAACTAGACATATTGAAGATATTTCTTGGTGTATGTTCTTTGTTGACGAAATAGTCTTAGGTGATGAAACTAGAGTAGGGGCTAATTCTTATTTAGAATTATGGAGAGACACCTTCAAACTAAAGATTGTAGGTTAAGTAAGACTAAAACAGAATACATAAAATGTAAAATTAGTAAAACTAGAAATAGAAATGAAGGTATAGTGCAAATTGATGGGAAAAAAAAAACCATAAAAAAGGGATCATTTTCGATATCTGGATCAATTATCTGTAAAAATGGCAAGATTGGAGAGGACATTGCCATAAAATTAGAGTAATGTGGATGAAGTGGAGAAGTGCTTATGGAGAATTATGTAACCGTAAAGTCCCTAACAAGTTAAAAGAAAAAATTTACAAGATGGATATAAGATCAGCCATGCTTTATGCTAGTGAATTTTGGGTTTAAGAACAATGTTCAAAAAATGAATGTAACCGTAATGAGGATGTTGAGATGAATAAGTGGTAATACAAGGAAAGATAAAATAAGAAATGAATACATTCGTAAGAAGTTTGAAGTGGCTCTAATTGAGGATAAGACGAGGGAATATTGTTTAAGATAGTTTGGTCATGTGCAATGAAGACCTAGGGATGTACTGGTACAAAAGGGTGATTTGATTCAATTCGAAGGTCTCAAAATAACAAAAAGAGGGTCCAAAGTAATATGATTAGAAATAGTGAAAATGGACATGTGTGCTAGGGATCTATTGAATAAAGTGATATTTAATTGCCCTTTGCTCTGTACAATAATTCTGAACTGGATTGTGTGAGCTATGCAGCCTATGCTGAATCTGGATGCTAGATTATCACAGTAAACCCTCATGGAACCTTGCACTAAAGAATTACAATCTTATATTAGGATAATTATTTAAAGATCACATGCACATAAGCTGTAGCTCTGGAATTTTCCTTGGCACTAGGCACTTTTAGATATGGTAAATATACTTGTCTGACTGTCCTGCTATATATAGAATTGAACCTGAATAGGATTGAACCTCAAGAGCTTCCCCCACCCCTTTAGATGCTTCTATGACAATGCTTGGACAGCTTTGGTCACCTGAATAGGACTCAGGAGCTTGAGGCGATTTTTTGCTTTAAAAAATTGATCTAGACGAGGCATGTATGTATTTGTTGGGTATCATCATGCTTTTCTCTGTACACTTTGAGCATGCGACATTGACATTTCCAGCAGTTGTTTTACAATATCCTAACCAGCATTCAAACTACATTAAAATTACGGATGCATCGACGAATATTTTATTGAGTAACCAATTGAGAGTATTTCTGACTAGTTATTTGCAATACACTTTGATAACATTATTTATTTTTATGGCATCAGTTTGTTCATCCATGTGTGTGTGTGCGCATGCACACGTGCGTGTCTTTGCATGCGTGCGTGCGTGAGAGAGAGAGAGAGAACCCCAAAACTTTCTAATAAAATAGTTGGTATCTGGTTTTTCAGTTATTTATTTTAGTGGTGATTTTTGGCATGCTATCGTAGAAGCTAATACAATCCAATTTGCCTACAACAGTGGTCTATCCTTTAATATCCTTCATACTGTTGTGATGTTTGACAGAGGATGCGAGTGAGATGGCAGCAATGTGTGAGAGGGCTTTGAAAGCTGCAAAGCCCAATGCCGCTGCAGAGATTGCACGGCACATTCTTTCTCTAGTCAAGGTATCAACAACCAAGGAGAAGTAACTGTAAAGTGAAAGGATTGATGAGATATATTTGCCGCTTGACAAACCTGGCTGTAAATTTTGCTCATTTATTCTTGTCTACTCAAAATCAGTGATAGTTTTGTTAAATCAGATCAATGCTCCATAAAAGTTGAGGCTATGCAATTGTCCACAGGTATGCTTCATGAAACTAGGATCATAGAGTTGTTTATTTTTCTTATACAGTAGTATTATAACAGATGTTGGAACCTTTGTTTTACACGGGATCTATACATCGACTAGGAGATATCCCAAGACAAGAAATCTGATTGGGTATTTGTAGCCATCGGAATTTGGTCTTCTATTTTTCTGATTATATGCATGCGAATGAGATTCATTCTCATTTGTTTGGTTTTGGTATGGGATCTACGCTGCAGATATACTCTTAGTTTCAAAATTTTTCAATTTTGAAATAAAAAAAGAAGTAAAATAATTTGGTAATTGGACTAATTAGTGTACAAATTTAAATATAAATATTCCAGTATGAAATTAGTACGCAAGGCACGGAAGTCTCCAAAACGGGTGGCCTAACAAGATGATTGCTTTCACGACACGGGACTCTGGAAGGAAGACATCAAAAGTCAATGATCTCATCCCTTACACGCCACAATCTTATCCGACACATTGTTTATTGAATTTTAATAAATTCTTTTTCAGGAAAACTTCCCGTAGTATTGGTCAAAAATACGTTGCACCTTTATACCTTCAATTGTAACACTTCGAACTCTATATTTTTAAAATGTGGCAGTTTGCACTATTCTGTCAACTAGCCATTTGTTTATTTGACAACTAATATTAGATATGTTATTTTTTTTATGCAATATATATTCTAAATTTGTAATGTATCTATAAGCATATCGGTGAAGTTTCATTAATTTTTTTTTTTTAATATATTTTAATTTTTATGAATTATTTTCTTTATATAATAAATAAAATATATTAAAAAAATCATGAAACTTTACTGATATGCTTATAGGTGCATTAGCAATGTAGAATAAATACTGCATAAAATAATAATGAGTCTAACATCATTTTTCAGTCAAAAAAAGAAATGGTTAACTGATGAAATGATACAAAATGTCATAAATCAATTCTATAGGGGTTAATATATCATTGTACAATGGTGCAAAGTGTTCACAATTGAGAGTACAATGGTGCAAAGTGTTTTTGACCAATAGTACATTGAGTCAAACTGTAATTTATCTTATTATTTATCATCTTCGGCACTGTTTGATTCAACTTTTTAATTTTTTTTTTTTTTATTTTTGGTTTTTTTCATTTTAAAAATTAAAAAATTTTTAAATTTTTTTTTAAAAAAAAAAAAAAAAAAAAAAAAAAAAAATTAAAGAATACATTTTATTTATTTGCATTTAAAAAAGCAAAAAAGTCAAAAAGTAATACTAATTTGTGCTAAAAAATTAAATATTATAAATTTTTAAAAAAGTACTTATAAAAGAAATTCAAATAGTCATTTTCTGAAATTTCACTTCTTTTTTTTTTTTTCAAAGTGATATTTTATTCACTTCAATTTTAGGATGAATACTTATGTAGTTTATAAATTTTATTTTTATTCGATTTAGTCCAATTTTTTTATAGAAATTGTATCAATGTGATTTATGGGCCACATTGATATTCACTCCAAAATTAAAAATATTAAAATGTCATTTTCATTTTTTCTCTTTCCACAACTGCTAACTGGATTCATTTTATTTTATTTTAGGGGATATATCCCATAACCCCCTAATGTAGTGGTAGTAGACCCAAAATCCCTTCCCAAAAAGTTATAATTTTATATTTACTTATCTAATATGATCTGACATATATACCATCAATTAATTAGTAGAAATTTAAATTTTTTACCATTTTCAATTTGGGACGAAAATGGTTAGGATGAGCTCTAACAGAATTTCTAAGCGGCAGAGAATGGATCATATCCTTGTTACGAGAGTTGGGCAGAAGCACATTTCTACAGCAGTAAGAAGTGGTCTCCGACCTTGACGGGGAGTGAAAGAGTCAGTGAGAAATCCTCGAGACGGGAAGAAATTGCAACCGGCGACAAATCCCCTAAAATAAAACGTGTCAAAATGGACGGTTCCATTTACTTCGCTGCCTTGCAACCCTACCAAATCCCAGTTCTCAGCTTAATCACGAGCAGTAGTAGACTATTGTTGTTTAAGACCCAAATGCATCAATGCCATTCACTTATTCTACATGTTTACCTTGCAGATACTAATCTTCCGTAACCCCGAAATAGCACCTAAGATTGTTCAATGAAATACCCCAGTGAAAGAAACACATTGCAACATGCCAAATAAGTAAAATTATTATTCTTTCTAGATTATATTTATAAGTAAATTTACTTATTTATTTAAATACATATAAATTGGTAATTTTAATTATTTCCAAATAAGTTTACTTATTTATAGTTAATATATATAGGTAAATTTACTTATTTCCAAATATGTTTATTTATTTTTAGTTTATATATATAGGTAAATTTACTTATTTGTTTAAAGACATATAAATAGATAAATTTACTTATTTCCAAATAAGTTTACTTATTTTTAGTTAATATATAGGGGTAAATTTACTTATTTCCAAATACGTTTATTTATTTATAGTTTATATATATATATATAGGTAAATTTATTTATTTATTTAAAATCATATAAATAAATAAATTTACTTATTTCCAAATAAGTTTACTTATTTCTAATTAATAAATATATGTAAATTTACTTACTTCCAAATACATTTATTTATTTCTAGTTTATATAAATAGGTAAATTTACTTATTTGTTTAAAGACATATAAATTAATGTTTGCAATGTGTGAGACTGCTATCAAAAAGTCAAAAAATGAGAATAAAAATAAGAACTAAAACATATTTTAAAAAAACATTAAAAAAAAAAAGAGAAATAGAGGGAAATCATACCTTGTGAAAGAGAAAAGTGAAATAAAATTACTATTCTTTTTAGATTATATTTATAGATAAATTTACTTATTTATTTAAATACATATATATATATATATATAGGCAAATTTAATTATTTCCAAATAAGTTTACTTATTTCTAGATAATATATATATATATATATATAAATTTACTTATTTCCAAATAAGTTTATTTATTTTTAGTTTATATATATAGGTAAATTCACTTATTTCCAAATAAGTTTATTTCTTTCTAGTTAATAAATATAGGTAAATTTACTTACCTCCAAATACGTTTATTTATTTTTAGTTTATATAAATAGGTAAATTTACTTATTTGTTTAAAGCAATAAATGGATATATCACAATTAAAAAGTAAAATTTGAATTAAATCAAATTTCAAATACTTACCATAATGTCAGCAAAACAAAATAGTTACATTATTTAAAAGGTAATAAAACTCTCTATAAAAAATAATAAAAATGGTAAATCTGTCATTAAATAATTAAAGTTAACTTTATAAAATTCTAAATAGAATTATAGATAAACATTATAGTATTCTGGACCTACTGATATAGAATTTACCATCTAAGAGGAGTCTGAATAATTTTCCCTTTATCATCCATGGGAGTCTGAATAATTTTTCTTTTATTTTATTTAACTCGGGATTTGTCCGTGCACAGGAGGAAGGACCGTTGATGCCTTTTCAGCTTGAGAACTGTTATGGGATTAAAATTTTGGGATCAAGCTTTTCTCAACTATATAAAGGGTGAACCAAAGAGAGACTAACAGAAACAGGAACAAAAACTAAAACAGGGAAAACAGAAATTCCAAAAACACAAAATCAAATAAGTTCCCCCCATACTATACGATTCCACAAGATGTTTGTTCTCCAATCGGATGTTCGTTCCGCGATCCACATTGCCGATTCCACATTCTGCTATCTCAACCCGATTCGATCGAATCCAAGACCCGAATCGGTCCGCTGGGGCAGGCAATGGGTCGCGTCGCCGACGACGAGGTTGAGGGCTTTCTACGGCGCGGGAGGTAACGCCGTTGAGAAAAGTACCGACAAGCCTTCAATCTGTACGGCCGATGAGCTTCACTACGTCTCTGTGTCGAAATCTGATTGGAGACTCGCTCTCTGGCGTTATAGGCCTTCTCTTGAGGTCCTTTCTCTCTCTCTATTTATGTGCATATATTATATGTCTACGGCTCTAGACATAGCTGAATGGCGAAACTTGATTCATGTAATTGATCAATATAGATAAACAGACCGTTGGATTATTATAATTATAATTTTTAACACGCGTAAGATGCATTTATCTAATCCAACGATAAGTTTTTCAAGATACTAATCCGATAACAGTCCCAATCCTGTGCACACGTATGCTGACTTTCAGCATGATACCTTCAATTAATTGTGGAATATGTATTTTGGAAATTCAAAGTTGGATTGGATACTCTTGTTATGGATGTCAAGAATGCCAAAAATTACAATGATATGATGTTAGCATCTCAAAATAGAGATTGCAAAAAATTCTTAACACTAAAACCATAGTTTTTCTGAGTGACATATCTCAGAAACTGGAGTTGGATCACTGCCTTTTTTGATATGCGCGACATAAATATGCACATTGTATTTAATCCAACTGTCAGTTTTTTAAAATACATATTTGATAATTAATTACCTATCGGCCATATGCTGAGAGGATCATCTCTCTCTCTCTCTCTCTCTTATATATATATATATATAGATATATATATAAACATGCATATGTATAATTTGTGTATAATGTTTGTGATGTGTGCTAGCAGGCGCCACCAAGGAATCACCCTCTATTACTGTTGTCAGGAATTGGGACCAATGCAATTGGATTTGATCTCTCTCCTGAGGTGAGTTTATTATCATTTGTAATTTTGCTTGGCGTGATTTTTGTTTCCATACTTCGGCATCCTTGGTATGGAAATTTTGAAGCAAAAATTTATATTGACTTTTAAGGAAAAGTGCTTTCAAAACTATTATTAGACTGTGCATTTTTTAAATCGTAAAAACTGTCTTTTATTCAATTTGTAGAAGTTTGTTTTGATTCATGTTGTGTTGCCTATAACTTGTTTTGGGATTCATAGTTTGTAATGAACTCAATCCAGCCTTGATTTTACTTGCTCCATTTGGTGGCTTTCTCTATTTATGTAGGCTGGGGAACATTTATCCTGCTCTGCCATCCAATATTATCTAGTCATATATGTTGCTAAAGTACCTTTCTAACTAAATTTATCTATGTCCGTTCTAGATTTGGGTACTAAAAATCGACCTATATCTATTTAAAAGAAGAGCCTAAGACCAAAAATGACACGAATGAAACAATTCTAGTGGTCTAAGATATCATGCTTCGTTTGGCAAAAAAAAAATTGATATCATGCTTCAATTGAAGAGATTTTACTTAACAACTTTGAAGGTAAGGCAGGATTTGGGTTGCTGGGTTCGTTTAACTGTGACAAGGAATTTTGGGTTTCTTGTACAGGTTACTTCTGTATATTGATGAATGCTCATAATTTTAGTTTTTTCTGGTTAGTTCTCCTTTGGGGCACCAGTGCCTACTTCCCTTAACTTATCTGTATCAATATTATCATATGATTGCACCTATGTGATGAACATGTGCTTATAAAATACAACTGATATTTTCTTTGTTTCATAAATTTTTTCATTTGGTTTGGTTAAAATGTGATAATCATTTGACACCCTGGAGATGCATTCTACATGGTGTATCTGTATATTAAAGTGGGCATGGTAGACTGGCTAATCTCATTTTATCTAATATTTCAAACTTGACTACATATCGACAGCAATTTGGGGCAGGTGAAAGAAATTCTGTTTCACCATTTAGCTCTATTTGGTCCCTAAATGCCTATTCTTCATAGAAAATTGACTGCAGGTTCTACATTTGTTGCCTACCTTACCTAACACATGGCCCATTCCTTGATTTGGGCATTAGATTGATTATGCAAGATGACTGGGAAATTTTATCTGGTTGATGAAGTTGATGATATTGTGAATCACCAAAATTATTAGTTTAGAATTATGATTCCTCCTGGTTTCCTATAAGTTAATTCTTTACTTGGATTTAAATCTAGTTGCTGTTGCGTCCATATCTTTAATTCTAGCTTTATGTTCAATTTTCCTTTGGTCCATGATTGTAAAATTACTTATTTCCCATAACCCTTTTTTTTTTTTGTACAATTCCCATAACCTCATTGACCCTTGTAATAAAATGCTGAAATAGTTGAGTAGTTGAGATCTTACATCCAAGAGTCTGTTTGGTTCAAATTCAGAATTTTCAGTTGAATCCTACAATCAATTGCTTGAATTATTTTGAGAGGAACCCCAGTTCCCCAAAAGAAGTGGGGGAATAAAAAATGAAAGAGAAATCCGATCTCAAATTTAGAACAGATTAACTTTTATAAAATTTTGATGTTGACAACATTTCCAACATAATTGGTTTGCTATCCCAATAAGGTAATGGCATTAAATACTTTCCATCATTAGTCTTCTTTCTTTCTTTCTTTTTTGAATGGTTTCTCAAGTTCGATGGCCAATGTTTATTTATATAGGTTATGGACCTAAAGTCATTTATATCTATTTTTCGTATTTTATAATCATTCTATAAATTTATTTGCAGTCCACTCAATAATAAATATATGTTAAATCTATTTCTGGTGGCATTTTGGCCTCTTGTACTTCAGTCCTCGAGATCCTTTGCCGTTAGGAGTTTTATTGATAAGAAACAAGAAATTATATTGAGAAAAGAGCAGAGAATATACTACAGAAGCATGAGAAGTTTTTATGAAGTCAAAGCAAATTGAGTGCAGCAATACAACCCTTACCAAAAAGAAAGAATCAAATCTCGAAGGAACAACCCCAACTATCCCCCTGGCAGGAGAAGGAAGGAGGGTGTGGGGAAGGTTAGGTTAGTTTTAAAAGTGACTTCTAAGTTTTTGCAACGTAATTGTTCCCCTTTTGGATGAAAAATCGACCTCTTGATTTGTTGATCTAGATTCCAGTTTGAACTCCATCCCTAGAGGAGACTAAAAGGTCTCCTACCTTACAGATCCAATGGTTGTAATGCCTAGGCCCAAGAAATCCTGATCTCGCCCAACAAAAGAACAAGAAGAAAAAAAATTCTACCTGCCCTCAATTGAAAAATGACTCAACCCCAAAGATAAGCCTCTTGTAAGCCTTAATAGAATTGCCTCTACTTGCCAGAGTTGAAAAGGTGAATACAATATCGTCTCCATGATCTCTAAATTTACGTCCAACACCTACTTGGCCTGGATTCCTAAAGGAGAACCATCAAAATTAAGCTTCAGACTGTGAGGGAGGGTTACTCCAAAAACAATGAATCACTGCTGTATAATTCCTGAAAGAACAAACTTCGCAATTGGAAAGAGTTTAATACATTGTGTTTATCAACCTTCGATCACATGGCATGATGGTCTACCCTTTCATAGGGTTGTTCTGAAGGAGTAGTTGCAGAATAATTATTTGATGTTTTCTGTCATATATGTTAAGAGGAAAAGTTCAAACTTCTTATACTCATTGCTCTACAATTTAACCTTGTTATATTTATATGGTAAATCTCTTATTATTACTATTACTTTTTTCCAGCATCTCTTGTTCTCTATTCTTAAGGCTCTTAGCATGTGAATTGTTTGCAGTCTTCATTTGCGCGGTACATGTCCAGCCAAGGTTATGATACATGGATTCTTGAATTTCGAGGTGCTGGGTTGAGCACACAAGGAGCTGAGTCGAGGGAAATTAAGCAGTCTGTTAATGCTATGTCTGAGCAGTTAGATTCTGCTATTAAGCAAGGAACGAATGGTGGTGTTTATGCAGAATCACAGTCAATGGTAAACTCTGATACTTGTGCAGAATCTAAGATATCTTCTATCAAAGGAAAAATGGCAAATATGGTGACAAACTCTTATGAATTTTACAGTTAGTGACAAAGTGGACAGAAACTTTTGCGCGTTTGTCAGAAAGACTCTCTAGCTTTCTAAATGAAGGTCAATCAAGGATTATATCTGCTTAGTTGTTTGATCAATTATCAAAACTCATAGAAGATGTCAATTATATGAAAGCTGTAATGATATTAGGGGAAAACTTTCAGGTTTGTTGGAGCCAAGGCAAAACTCTGCTATTGCTAGCCAAATCAGGGATTTGAGTCAAAGGCTTGTAGATATAATTGCAGAAAGTCAACAATCAGTTCCACCACAATTGTTTGACTTGCAAGAGCGTTTTTCTACAACAGTAGAAGATTTTCATAAACAACTTGATATGATTGCAAAGTATGACTGGGACTTTGACCACTACCTGGAAGAAGATGTGCCTGCTGCGGTGAGGTGACATTTCCTCATGCAAATGACTGTACTCTGTAGATAAGACAAATTATTTAATTTTATTCTTTTAATCTTTCCAAATTTGATAATATAACAATGTTTAGTTCTGTCAATGCAGATGGAGTACATAAGGACCCAATGCAAACCAAAGGATGGCAAGTTGCTTGCTATTGGTCACTCCATGGGTGGTATCTTGCTATATGCAACACTCTCACGACATGGTAAGATTCTATTGACTTATTTTTTCCTGCAGTTGTCTTTATACAGTTGTAATATATCTTGATTAAATGCTTTCAAAGCATAAAATATCTTCTGAGCTTTTCTTTTAAAGATTGTTCCCAATGATCTCCGTCTGCAAATAAACTTTACCACTAGATAAAGAGCAGATGCCTCTATTGGTGTGGTCCAATTATGATGATTTCAGCCGCTGACTTTAGCATCTGTACAAATGTAGCAAGCTGACATCAGCATCCATACAGTTGACTCTAGTAAGAGACTGATTCATCATGTTCTTTTGGAAAAGATGAAAATTTGTGATAACTTTTCTCAGATACCAAATTGATTTTTAAGTTTATACCCCTTGTGATGATTAAGCAAAGGGAAGGATAGGAGGAAGATGAAGAAGATTAGAGGGAAATTTTGCGAGAGGTTCTCCCTCTAAAATGTTTATTCATGTTAGATGGAGAAAATATATTAATACCCTTGAAAACAAGCATAGCATCTATGATAAAAGAGAAAAAGAAGGTAGCCATATCTTACTTTTTAAAACTTTCCCAAAACAAATAAAAAAGAAAAAGGAAAAAAAGACTCGAACTATTGTATGGTGAATGCTTCTTAGAAGGAGAATATTATGTGCATTATTTTTTCTTTAAGCTACAAACATTGTATATATGACAATGTCAACTGGGTGGAAAATGATATATGATATATCACGCATCAGCTCTTTAAGATATTATTAGTTTTAGTTGTAATATTGTTGATTCTCATCTCTTACCCTCAGCTCAACACAACTCAACTCAACAGTTTCTAATCTCCTCCTTCACTCACCAATGTGTGTTAATTCCCTAGGCACTTAGCAAGTTGTCAGGGTGCTTGCATGAACACAATTCCATGAGAATTTTTTTGGTGAAATAATCTCATCACTTATCGTATGTTCCTTTTATGGTTCTTATTTTGACAGTTTTGAATTTGCAGACAACAATGAGCATTTACTTAGGGGGTTTGGCTGTTTCAGAAATTATGTTGGTTATATTGTGAAGCATATCTGTTAGTTATACAGCTTGAAACTCTTTGAACTGATATATGTTAGCTTATTAGTTTTTGAATAAATTTATTTTATGAATATTTCTTAATTAATGATGAAGTTGTATGCTGGTTCTTAAACAATTTTTCTATTTGTGTGCTAATATATGTTATCATACAAGGTGTTGATGGGAGGGACTCTGGGTTAGCATCAATCGTTACTTTGGGATCGTCACTTGACTACACATCTTCGAAATCATCTCTTAAATTGCTCTTACCTCTGGCAAGTGGAATAAAAAATTAATAGTTTGGAACAGCTAGTTTCTGTTTCTCTATGACTACTATCTGCGTGTAAATGAAATATGATGAGAAGCTGATGTTAATTCATTATTGCACACAGGCAGACCCTGCACAGGCTTTAAATGTTCCTGCTTTTCCTATGGGGACATTTCTTGCAGTTGCTTATCCTCTTGCATCTCGTCCTCCTTATGTCATGTCTTGGTTAAATTCTCAGATTTCTGCACAGGACATGATGCTGCCAGAGTTGGTTGAAAAGCTTGTCTCCAACAACTTTTGTAAGTGTAGAAATGTTTCTCCTTCCACAGACTTTAAACATGTGATTAGATGTTTTATAAGTATTAAAAATGGAGAAGTTACCTATTATGATTAATGAATTTTGCATTAATGCCCTTTGTACTCTCTTGAAATGTTCACAATGCTGAAACACTGACATTCAACACTTGCCTTGCAGAATTACATTCATAAATTTCCAAACCCTCTTTTGGTAGGGTGTTAAGGCATCCATCCCCTTGGGCAGTCCAATAACTTTCTTTGATTTCAAAACAAGATCAATTTTATCTACATAAGGTTTTGCCTGAATTTTTTTCCCCTAATTTCTCTTATAGATCCACTGTCTCCACTCATCGCCCTTAAAAGGTGTACCACAATCTAAGCAATGGTCAGTGCTTCCATAGCTGGTTGTCTCGTGTACTTCTCCAGAATCTAAGCTCAACTGGAAATACGTATACCAATGAATTTCAGAAAGTAATGATCCATTTGAATTGATTTAGGGCAAGATTGAACATCTCATGGGAATCGAATTGGAGCCTTTATGTTCTATATACAAATAATCTTTGGAGATGTGGCAAATTGAGAAAATGTCAGCCACTATTACAAATGATAGTGAAAACTTGGAATCCTGAGAATGATCCTTTAGAATCAATTGCAATGATGAATCGGATTTTCTTAACTGGTCTGTTACGATTAATGGATTTGTACCTTCAAATGCAATGTAGAACACAAGGGATCCATGAGATGTCCAAATGCTTCCTTAGTGAATGAGATGACAGCCAAAAGAAAAGAGGGGGGGGGGGCTTGTTGGTTGTTCTAGCATTTGTTGACTTTTCAACCATGTCACGATATCAACAGCCCAGTAAAGAAAATGTGGTATACCAACAGTTATATCCCCCTTTTTTTTCATGAGCTACACGATAGGGAGTAGCCCTCCCCTTTCCCTTAAATTCTCCCCACCCAGATGAAGATGGGATTCGAACCCAAGCCTCTAGTACTACCTTCTAGAGACTACTAGCACGCTAGCTAGCACCTTCTAAAGTTATATCCCTTGGCTCAACTAAAATACTGTCGAGAGATGCGGCTTGTCAAGTTCACAATAAGATATGCCATATCAGTTTATAAAAGAAAGTATTGGCTCTTACCAATAGATGTCTCCTATTTAATGAAACAAATATATGCTAAAAATCAGCTCACTTTTTCAATTAATATCTATGGATAGTGAAAAATATTGGTGGATGTTTGATGAAGTAGTGTTCAAATTGGATTGATGAAACTCATCAAATCAAGATGATTTGTGGTAAATTTGATCTATTGAAAGGGACCCGGATGATTTGTCCTAATTACAACCCTCTATTAACTTTTTCAAAAAGTTAAGATGGGGCATATGGCCACCTCAGCCTCCTGCCTCTGCTGCATCAGGAGTGGGTGATTTGGGTACAAGGTTCTTTGGGAAGTGAGTATATCATTCTTAGCTGTGTGCTTGAAAAGTGTGGTTTGTGGCTAGATTATTGTAATATGACACCAGATAGTTTGGTAAGACACTGCTATGTGAGGGTTTATATCCTCCAGTGAGGATCCTGAACTAGCTTTAAAATTCAACTTTACTGACCAATCAAACATCTTTATGCTGTTTACATCCCTTTTGGTCATTTATATATGTTGAAAGCCATAATTGTTGACAAATATGTGTCACAATTGTTGTAGTTATATTAGGAAAATACCATGATTTACGCGCCGCATTGGGTGCTAAATTTCTCAGAAGTACAAATGTTGTAGTTATTCATTATTGGAGCAACTTGAAAACAAAATTATTGCCAATTGTTGCATGACTTAAACATTACTAAGGGTTGCAGGGGCCTATTGAGGTTTTTGCAAGCATCCTTCCCTTTTGGTTCAAACTGTGCCCTGGCTCTTGCACTCAACTGGGAACTGTCCCATTGTATTGTTTTAGCACTGCCATGCTTGCAGACAGTTGTAGAAATCCTTTTCAAAATTTTCAAACTCACAGTAAGCCAGTAAGGGTAGTGGCATTTTGCTGTGATGCCATATCAAGCAGAATGTATTGATCTATTGCCAGGTACTTTTCCCAATTTTTTTCAAAAATTAGCATAAGATGGAATTAACGCATGGTTTGATTTGGAGTAACTGGCATCTTAGAGAGGTTGTTAACACTAGCCAACAGCCCTGTGTGCCTATGCTGTTTTGTGTGCTACCGGCTACATGCATTTTTGTTGCTACCTGGCTCTCAGCCATTTGCAAGCGACAGTCCAACTACTTAAAGGGCAAAAAAACTAGGCTCTCTCAGGAATTCATGCCTTTTTCTATTTCTTTTTCTTTTTTCTTTTTTTTTT
>JAESVK010000608.1:1026213-1041017 GCA_017140935.1 Hamamelis virginiana
AAAAACACTCAAGAAGTGGGTGAAAAAGCTATTGGTGTGGCTCATAGGATGTGAACTTGGTTTTGTAGATTGCACCACACAATAAGCTATTAACAAATGAATACAATAAGCCATTAATTCAAGGTTGAAGTGTCGTTTGGGTTGATTTGACAGGATATATTGCCACATAGATACTTTAGGCAGCTACACAGTTGCAGCCTTGCAGGAGGGCATTTTCATAGGAGCAGTGAAATCAGAATGTCAATCAATATTGAAAGCAAGCCACCAAGTGGACATTGATGTTTAGTAAGGGATGGACAGGGGATCAGGTAATATTTGATGCCTAGTTATCCTAGACATAAGTGATGAATGCCTAGCATTGTGCATATCGACTCTTGCAGAGTTGTAGCGACAGTTTTTAGTATCCTGCCTATGGAGTCCATACTCCATATGCAAGAAGAAAAGTCAAAGGAATGATCTTTTCATGGAGTGCCAGATGGTTATAATTTATAACAAGCTAAGTGCTGACTTTGAATTCTGTTTGGGGTACCTTGATACGTTGTCCTCTTAAGATTGATTTAAGGAAATTTACAAATGCAGCGTGTTTATTTTATCATGCTATCGCATATAGCTTTGTTCATTAACATTTCAGGTTTAGGGATGTTTTGGTTGGTCATTCAGTGTGCATTTAGTATTGTTATGTCTTGTATCAGAGCAAAATGTATAGGAATCCCATGTTAGTTTTGTACCAGATCATTCAGTCATAATATCATATCAATTAGAGGGGTAGGTATAGGGTCTTTCCCATAATTCTCCTCATGAAGTTGGAACTTGAGAGTGGGTTTAATCCTAATGAAACTGTGCAGCCAAATTGGAGAGCAAAGTTCATTCTGAATCTCTTAGCACCCAATGGAATTGGATCAAGATGATTCTAGAGGCCCTTCATTAATAAGTGAGAAACATGAATGGTAAAATGAGTTGAGTATAGTTGTTTTATGATCAAAATTAAATTTTGGCCTTGATGAAATAAAAATTTAAAATAATAATAATAATAATGAAATGTTGGAGAAAACATATAAAGGTTTATGTTTGGAGTTCCATAGCTTGTACAAGCTGAGGTAGAGGTGTCACTTCCACAATTATTCCTCCACTTATGAGCATCAAATCTGGATTTGTATGTCCTATACTATGTTATATTATTGTCCAGTATTTTTCCTTCATGAAGAATAATGTAGCCCAGAGATCCAAGGTCACAGGACACCATAACATTTACAGTGGCTTTCCCCCAAAAATGATCATTGAAGGCCATCATTAGATTAAGTTGGCATTTCCCCGCACAAATTTCTCCTTGGACCTTTTTGCACCAGTGTAGTAGTATTAACCTCCCTATCACAATCTTCATCTTCCCCCTCCTTTTTTTCGGGACTATTATCTTATTGACAATTTGAGTATAATTTGCAGGTACAATTCCCATTAAGCTTCTCTTGCAGCTAATGACGGCCTTCCAAGAAGGTGGACTACGTGACAGGAGTGGAACTTTCTTTTACAAGAATCATATGCGCAAAAGTAATGTCCCTGTGTTAGCACTTGCCGGAGACCAAGACCGAATCTGTCCACCTGAAGCTGTATATGGTAGAATAATAATTTAAATTATCTACATGTTGCTTTAAATTGTTATATAACTTTCTTTTCTGGTTCTTGTCTGGCTGGGATAATCTTAATGGAACAGAAACAATCAAGCTCATTCCTGCACATTTGATTACTTACAAAGTCTTTGGAGAACCGGGTGGTCCACACTATGCTCACTATGATTTAGTGGGAGGTCGTTTGGTAAGTTCTAATTTTTTTCCTCTCCTTTTTAAGCCTTTGTTTGGATCTTCAAAAGAATATGAAGGAAAAAAAAGGGAAAAGTTTAAAACTGCCAAAGAAGGGAACATTTCCTTTACTTTCTCTTGTGTTTTCTGAGATCCAAGCAGAGCCAAAAGGCTGAAAGAAACTTCCCTACATTATGAAAAATAATGTAATGTATATTACAGTAAATAATTTCTGAGAATTTTCTTTTCCAATTTTGGTGTGATAAGTAGCATAACAACTTCTATACATATTTTCTTAATGCAGGCACCGGATCAAGTGTATCCATGTATAATTGAATTTCTCAATCATCATGATATGATTTGATATCCAATTGAGAGCATGCATTATGTGTCCATTTTCTCCCTACCTGAATTCTTGTTTATTCACTGAATTCTCCTGTTGATGAAGATAGAAGCTATCCTGGTGAAGAATCCCAGGGTGAGGGCGGAAACCCCATAAAATCCTTATCAGTATGCATGTGATGGAAGGTCAAGGGGAAATCTGTGCGTGTATGCTCTATTGTTGTTAAGTGTTCTAATGTTAAGAAATAGCGTATGTAAGAATCAAAGATGAGTACAGTTCAATGCTTTCAATAGTCGCTTAAGCTTTTGAAGTTAGTTGTATATTCACTCCTTTAAATAAAATAAAATTTAAAAAAAAAAATTACAGTTGAACAGAGTGATACTGTTGTGCTTGAGGAATGACGGTAGTTCATCAATACACTTCATTTTTTCAGCTTAAAAGGGGAAAGGGTAAATGCATATTTAATCAGATTGGTGATGGTATACAATTCTCATATTGGTGTGCAATATTTAATCAAATTGTGGCCTGGTGGTTTCTCTTTCACCTTAGGAGGTGAAGGTCTTGGATTCGAATTTTTGAACTTTGGAGTGGGATGTCTTAAGGGAAGAGAGAGGGCTATCCCATTGTGTAGCTCAAGGGCTCATCTGGGCTCAAATCTCAATGCCTTATCTATTTTTTTAGATAACTTTGCTGTGAAAGATTTGAAATTTGATGAATTTGTATTCAAGAATGTAAAGAGTCTTGCATTTATATACTGTTGAGTTTTCTGGAGCAATAGATTCCTTTCTAAAGATATTTTCACTGGCTTTTTTCTCTACCTTTTCTCAAGTTTTCTGAGATTTAAACAGAGTCTTAAGGATGGGGAAAAATGCTTTATTTTACATTTCAGGAGGCAACATTAGCTAACCTACCAACCTCATTTTAGAGACATCTTCATGTCCTTCAAACAAAAAAGACACCTGGACGTGACATTCTCAATTAGGACCGCAAAAGAGCCTAGCCAAGTCGAGCAGCTTGGCTTGAGCTTGGTTTATTCAAGCCTAAATGATAAATTTTTTTTTGAGAACAGACAAGTTGTGCCTAGGTCTGATTGAGCTTGGCTTGCTTATTAAACGAACCTAAATTTCAGGCTTGAGATTAATTTGTTTACTAAATGAATAAATCCAAACGAGCCCTTAATGAATATGTTTGCTAGTAGCTCAAGAATTAGGGAAATGATGAAACAGTGGACGTGACATTCTCAAATCTCAATCAGTTTTATGCTCTGCTTAAACATTTCAGGTCCATCTGCTGCTCCCCTCTAAACTTTTTATCCTTGTATTTAAAATGACTTCATTGCATTTTGTATTAACTAAAAATTGAACTGTCACAGAATAAGAAAAAAAATTGCAATACATTTAAAGCATATACTAAATTGTAATGTGGAAGAAAATGCAAAACAATGTGATATGATTAAACTGGTAAAGATTTTAATGATCTTCATTCAATTCCAGAATCCTTCAATCAGCATGGAACTGACAAGCACCACCGGCCCATCCTTTCAAAACAAGCAAATAGGGAATGAAGCTTAACGCCAAAGAATGCATTCTTGCTTATGATATAGATGAAATCTATACACAAAATAGAGGAGAAAACAAGCAATATCCAAAAAAAAAAAACCCAAGGCTGAAGGAGTTGTGAAGAGTCCTTCAGTCCTAGTGTTGCGCTGCCACTTCAGACTTACAGACCGGACATGTATTTTTCTGAACAAGCCAATGCCTTATGCAATGTATGTGATAGGCATGTCCACAATTTAGCTTCCCCATCTCATCATCTGCTTCGTATTCCTCCTGCATGTGTGCATACAAAAATAAATATATAAATAACATACAGATTCAAAGAAGAAAATGAAATTCGAGGGCAACAAGAATAACGAGATTTCATAACCCCACCTGACAAATGCTGCACTTAGATTCCATTCCTCGGGGGAAATGTGAGGGAAGATTATCCAAAATTGAGGGCTTGATTTTACCAAGGCAACGACCTATCTCATCCTCTCTCAATCCTGTACTCACATGTCCAATTCTATCACCAAGCTCGAGCAATTCCTATTTGCATAAAAAATCAATACGATATCATTTAAGTAAGCAAAATGTAACTAAAAAAGTGACTAAAGATGTTATGATGAAGTACATTACACACCTCATATGTCATATTATCGACGTCAAGTCTCCAGTCCCTGAATCGATCATGTCCATCTAATCTTCCTCCCATAAGCAGGCTACTTTGGAGCATCAATATCTGCACCCAGCCAGCACTAGTTCAAAATGTATCTAAAATCCGATATGTACTTAGCTGCAATTCAAAATTTGTACACAGCCTGATGCATCCCTTAAGATTGTTACTTCATTAAAACGTATTTATGATCTCATATAAACTACACAAAATATGGTTCAGTAAAAGCGTCACTTAAATCTTTCAAGTCAAAATAAATATTGGTTTACACATAATTCCCGGTGGAAAACTCAATCTAATGTAAATAAAACACAATATAATGCAAGTTTACACTAAGGAACAACAACTGCTTCTTGAACTCATTGACTAATCTATATGTGACTATCTCTTGCTTCTCAAAATAGGATAAAGAAAGTTATATATTTTCATTACTCTTGAAGAGATATACACTCATACACAGTTACATATAATGCAAGTTTACCTAGCCACCACAGGGATCCACAGGTCAGTGTGCAGTGTTCTTTAAAAAATACTTTCCAGTATCAGTTTTAAAATCATAACAAAATTCTCTTTTTCAATTTTCAGCCATTCAATAAAGCAAGTGTAACCTATTCCTTTGCAGAGTAGGAAAGAATAATTCACAAATTGTTCACAAAATAAAGGATTGCCTGTTCATCACACATGGGATACTGTTGGAGTAAAATGAAGAATCTTTATTAGATTTTATATATAAGAAAATGATTTTAAGGAGAGTGATTGTATCGATTGTAAAGGATCTAAAACAACAAAACAAACTTTGAATGGTTAACTTAACTTACAGAAATCCTGAAGCGCATCTTTGCCTTCAAGTTTGCAAAGAATTTAAGGAAAATTGGGATAGCTTTGAGGGCCATTAAAGTTGGATGAATGTATGAATTAGCCAGTGCATAATAAATTAATAGCGAGTGGTTAAGATAAGATGCATGTTGTAGCCTAAAATTAAACCCATCTTCTTCTCGGCTTCTTTCCTTTTCATTAGAACACTTCCTCTCTCTGGAGTCTCAGCCTAATATTTAGGATAAAATATAGGAACGCATATTTTGCATTAATGGGAAACTTATATAAAATAAAATAAAATAAAATAAAATACAAATTGTCACGCACCTATAATCCATTTTAATACATATATTTACAGAAATGATCAAGTAAGGACCCGTCTTAAACCTTAATTTAATGTCCACTCCTCATTAGGATACGTATTTTGAAAAATCGACCGTTTGATTAGATAATCTTCTTATGTATGTCGTGTCTGCCAAAAATCACAATGATCCACCAGCCGATTTTCAAATTACAGACTATTAAACAATTGATACAGCATCTAACAGTAAATACTGTTAAGAGTGTTTCATGAACTGTATTTTGAAAATCAATGGCCAGATCACAGTGATTTTTGGCAGTCATGACATACATGAGAAGATTATCTAATCTAACGGTCAGTTTTTCAAAATACCCATCCTATGTGAGAAAATAGTGAGTGGACCTTAAATTAATTTAAGGACCGGTCCTTAAATGATCATTTCTGTATATATATATACCAATCTTAATGGTGAGTGGTCCTTAATACGAGACGCTTGGTTTGGCTGCTAGCATGCACCATGCAGCTTAGCAAAACGCCGCCATTTTGGGTGGCCAAACCAAGCCTCTAATTTTTCACTTGGTAAAAAGCCAATATAAAATGGGTATTCTGAAAAACCGACTATTGGATTGAATATTCTTCCTATGTATGACACGCATGCCAAAAATCATAGTAATCTAACGGTCGATTTCTAAAATACTGACTATGAAAAAGCTTAAAAGTTTATATTTCAAATTCACAGTCTGTATTTCAAAATACAGAAACCGATCGTCAGATCACACATCACTGTGATTTTTGGCATCCCATATTCATCCAATAGTCGGTTTTTCAAAATACCTATTTTACATTGGCCAAAAGCCAAATAACGAATTAGAGGCTTGGTTTGGCCACCCGAAACGGTAGCATTTTGTTGAGTTGCATTGCACGATGTGTGCTCAGCAGCCAAACCAAACGCTAATACGATTGGGCATACTTTAAAACCAAATCCAATAATGCTTATCCTAATTTAAGGATTTAATCATTTTATTTAAATCCAAAAAAATTTTCAACCAACTTGATTTTTTTCAATTAAATTAATCCATTTTTATTTCAAGTGACAATAAAAATTGAAAGCAGCATAGTAGGAATTTTGAAAATTATAGCAGCTAAAAAAAATTTGATTTCAAGAACTAATTTTAGGATTGATCATGATCCCACGAAATTGAAATAATTTCTTGACCAACAAATAAGAGTCACTCAGATTTGTCTGATGAAAAAAATATATATATAAGTAGCCAATAAATTGAAGTCATGTTACTAAAAATGTTCGACCAAAATATCAAATTGAATGAAAAATAAAGATGTCTCAATTAGTGCCACTTAGATTAGAGTTATTATACAAGGAAAATGATTTGAACTAGACTAATGGAATATAGCCATGTCATTGAAGTGGTGGGACAACATGAATGACATAGGAGAATGAATGAGAGTTCGAGTATTAAGAAGGGAAGGATTGAGAGACTATAACAACACAATTTATAGAATAGTATAGAGTTTAATTCTAGAGAATTGTAAGCTCCCAGGAATTTAAACTCTCGAGTTTTAACTCTCAAGAATTAAAATTACTGTTGTTTAGATGGTCCTAAAATTTTGAAAAAATATATATATTTTGATCGATTATTTGTATTAAAAGTAGATCTTATTTTGCTAAATCCAGTCTTTTATCATTTTAAGTTATTTAGAGTGAAAAATCACACATTTAGAGAAAGTTACATAAATTTTAAAAAATGAAAAAATGTCATCGAAAGTTTGACAACCATTATTTTTAGTTTAAATTAATTATTTTTTGACAATTATACCCAAAAATCAAATTTTTGGTAAAAGCAACATGAATTTTGAATATAATATTAGTAATCTTGTAAATTTAAGTAGCATGAGAATTAGCAATTCCCACCTATAGGGCTGGAAGTTTTAATTCTTGTGGTTCATGGGAATTGTAACTCCCATGAATTTCATCAAATGAACAGCCAATTTTTATCAATTCCCAGAAATTCAAAATTCCCACCTTGAATTCCTAGGCAACAAATGATACTTCCATAAAATTCAACATAATATTATTCTCATCACTTCTTTTTGACTTTCATTATTACTTTCCTATATAATTCCCAAACACGTATATTTTTCCCAATATTGAACCAAATCATGTGCTGCTAAAATGAAAAGTCACTTGGACACACCTCTGCAAGCCCTTCAGGGGAACGATGCCGAACATGACGATAATACCTAGATCCAAATACATCTGATCCAGAGTGAGTCGGTCCAAAGGCAGAATCAAAATCCAGGAGAGAGATGTGATCAGGGTTTGACGTTCGCCTTGCAGTATAAGAGGAACGCTGCCAAGGCAACACAACCAAAATAATTACATATATGCATGCATGAAAAAGAGTTTTATTCTAAAACAATCAATAGACGCCAGAAAGTCAGAGTATCAAAATCAGAGGATTCGGGCCCAAGCTTTACTAGCAACAATGGAAGAAACAAAACCAAATGAAAATGCCAGCATTAGAATGCTTGAGCTTCACTGATAATCAGAAACCCATTCTAGAATTGTAATTCGAAAATTAAAAAAAAAAAAACTTAAAATTAAATTAAATAATGTAGAAAGGTATCGGATAGCGCTTCAAAACAGAGATAATTCAGACCCAATAGAGGGAGAGAAAAATGATATTAATCATAATAAAAATGAAAAATTTTCAGAGATAACCAATCACATTATATTGGAAAACATATAGAAATTGAAAACAAAGACCCAGAAAAAAAAAAATCCTATAATTAACCATAACACTACTCCGACCAATGATAAACTATTTATTAAAAAATATATATTTATTTAAAAATTTACCAATATTTTGAAACACCCAGATGATCAAGATCAGCATACAATATATTGAGATCAAACTCAAAAATAGCAAAATAAACATATAGACAAGAAGATCAATTGCAAAAATTAAAACCCATCTTTCGACACAAGGAGATCAGTTCAGTGTCCACTCATAACATATGTATGTATACATGTGTGCGCGTGGAGAGAGAGAGAGAGAGAGAATTAAGAGGAAAAACGAAAACCCAACTTCTATTCAATGAATAAACAACAGTCATAACAAGTGAGAGAGAGAGAGAGAGAGAGAGATTGATACCTCCCTCTGATTCACTTTCTCCCCATCAATCTTCCCTCTGCCAGAAACATTCTTTCTCGACACAACACAATCAACAGACGCAGCAGCTGCATCAGCCGCAGAAAACCCAATCCCTGGACCACACCAAACATCAGAAGAAGCCGATGATGATGATGACGGGGGTGGGGGTGGGGGTGGGGGTGGAGGCGGAGGCGGGGGTGGCGTATCCATTGCCACAGCTTGATGCTGATGGGTTTTGCTCTTCTTTTTCTGCTTCTTCTTCCTCACCTTCTTCGCTTGCCAATCCGCCGACGTCCGTATCACCGCCGGCACCGACACTTGAGGCGATGCGGCGCAACCGAGGCCTCGAAATGTTGAGGTCGTGAAGTTCTTCTTCCTGTTACTGTTATTGGCGGCGACAGCGGTGTCTGTGTTATCATTTGCAGTGGCGCTGGTGGTGGCGGTGGAGAAGGTGGAGAAGAGGAGAGAAGAAATGGAGGATTTACAACGAGTGGATTGGATGAGAGAAGGGATGTGTGGAGTGGTGGGATCTGAGTATGAAATTGGTGGTTGGTTTCGGGGTCTTCTCAATCTTATGTGTTCTGCTATTGTAGAGTTCTCTGCAATTGCAGGCATGTTTTGGAGAGAGAGAAGAGAGTTTTAGAGAGAGAAAGTACAGCAACTGTGGATGGATTGGGAGAAGGGAGAGAGGGGGATGGATTGAGTGGGGGAGAATATGAAATTTGGGGGTAATTTAAGTTAGTGGAGAGTAGATTTTATTAGTTTTGATTGATTTTTGTGTTTTTATTTTTTTACTTTTTGTTTTTTGTTTTTGCTTTTGGTTTTTTTGGGGTTGGGTTTGTAAGGTGGCCTCTCCTTTGTCTTCTTGTTGGATTTGTGGGCATTGCTATCAAAGCAGAAGTGTCTCATACACTGGAAATCTATACACTTTTGCTTTTTTTTCTTCTTTTTCAAGTTTAGCTGATGCAAACTTCTCAGACAAAAGCTTCAAAATTACATCTCTCTCCCTCTCTCTCTCTCTCTCTCTGTGAAGAGTTGTTTGAGGCATACAGCAGGGGTTTGTGGACAGGAATTATAGTCTATGAAAAGTCAGATTTGTGGTTGAGTGAAGACAGCATTTGAAAGGGCCCACACAGAGAAATCAAAAGGTCAAAAATCATCAGTGTATTGGGGATTACAACCATCATATATCTCCAAGCAGGCAAGCATTGAAATAGTTGGAATCATGTGAGGTAATTCTAATTTTGACTCAAAGAGAGATGCCTCAAGTGGAAGGCATACAACAGTGGGTCCATCTCCCCTCATGCTTTATGTGACAACTTGTGTCTCTGCTCTTTCTATTGACCATCTCAGTATCATTTGCTGTACCAAAATATTTCTTTTTATTTATTTATTTTTGTGTATGAGATAATTAAAATACATGAGACATTGAGACCTAGCTGCTAGCCTGCTATTCTTCTAAGTTGCCTGGCAGGGCCAAATCAATGAGAATAGCATAAGACAGAGGAGGTTGCAGCTTCTTCATCAGAGGTTCCAAACTTAGTGGGGTGGGTTTGGCTGAACTTTGCTTCTTTTATGATCCATGTGTGCTTTCCTCCACTGTCAGAGTAATTTTATCATATAGAATGTTTCAATTCTAAGATTTGAATCCAACTCTTCCCTTCTTGTTTTATATATATATATATATAAATCCTGTCACAGTATTAGTGTTCTTGTTTTTTCTCTAAAATATTTTTAAAACCTTTTACACTGTTTAAATGCTTTAACTTTTAAAACAAAAGATTTAATTATATTAATTTTTCTTAGAATTATTCTTTCAAATGAGACCTGTTAAATTGTAAGTTAAGCATGCCACTTGGCAAAGAAGGTTTGACATTATACAATTAGAGATGACAATGGGATGGGATTGGGATAAACCATTTTCCTCCCATTTAGGAAAAGTATAACAGTGGTATATATAAAGATAATTTTTATTTTTTAAAAAATACTACCATACCAAAATGTTCACAACTAGTTATAACAGGTGACAAAAGTTACACTTTATGCATAGGCCTCATTCATATTGATAAATTTGTACTCCTATATAAAGAGTAATGATCTATTCAACTACTACTGACTTAGATCTAACTCAGCTAAACACTTATGGACATTGGATTATCTCACCACTTAAGAAAGCCTCCATTTGTGAGATGATCCAACAACCATAAGTAACTAACTAGATCATTTCACCCTATATGAAATTGTATATGAGAAGATATAAAGATAAAAATTTAATTTTCAAAAGACATCCAATGCAAAACATATAAATTTATTTAGTGAAATAATTCAATGTATATAAAAAAACCAAATTTACCTATAATTGAATTAGGATTGCTTACTATTTGGTACAATTAACTAAAGTCATCCACACATCTTTCAAATTATAAATCTCTAATCAATTAAATTTTTTTTTTTAAAGAAAATATTACTTTAATTATCAATGGTATATTTTCACTTTTATATGACAGTGCACCTCATGATAGAGAAATAGTATATTATCTGATAGTTAAAATAATAAATAATTCTTTTTTAAAAAAAATAATTTTTTTTTAATAAAAGTGGAGTCATTTTCTTATGAGGATGTCAACCGGCCATTGGATTGAATATTCTTCTTATGTATAACATGCATGCCAAAAATTATAATGATTTGATCGTTGGTTTCTAAAATACAGACTATAAAAAAAACTATGACAATATCTAACAGTCACAATTTTTTACAATTTGATTTTATAAACTAACATTCTGAGATTTTTGGCGTGCATGACATGCATTAGAAGAATACCTAATCCAACGGTCAGTTTTCTAAAATTCTCATCTTACATCGGCTAAAAAGTCAAGTTCTCACATAAAACCAGAAAGTCCTCATAAAAAAATTACTCCTTATTTATATGGGAAATAAAGGGTGCACGACAATCAAAATAACAAACCCCTTTATAAACAATTAGAATACAAATCAACATTTAATTAATCCAGTAAAAAGTTGATTTGTGCAAAAAGGGGGCAACATGCATAGAGTAGATGTAAATCATGTAATAGGTGATGGGTGTGAATGTCAATTTTGACATCAAAAAATTAAAAACTAGTAAGAGTGAGTTTAAAGTGATTGCTAGCCTGGTCTGGCCTGGCAGCATAGGGCCGGTAGTAAAAAGTCTTGGAGGTTGTGTCTTCTTTTGTGATCGAGACATGAAAGGCAGATCGTGAGAAATATTGAGACAAATGAAAATTTGCCAGCCAATGGGAAGCTTTAAAAAAATTAAAAAGAAAATGGAGAAATATTTATATGAATATGATCCCTTAAAATGAAAATAATAATAAAAATTTTCAGAAGACTAACAAAGGTTATGAGCAAGGGTGGAGGAATAGAGTATGTCTAGATTTTGATTTTCTATAATTGATATTATGATATTATGTATAAAAGAAAAATGAAATAATTAAAGATAATAAGTCACTCAGGTAAGGTAGGATACATGTAGGCTCCAATTAGGATGCCATGTGAAGTGTAAATGGAATCTCCGTTACTTAAGCAGACGACATTCCACAGTTTTGTTCTACATTGAAATAAATTTTTAAAATTGTCATAAATTTTTAAAATTTTGTCATCAATTGATCAATTTAAAAATTTAGGTCATAGATTGAAATTACTCTCAAAATTCGAGATACTAAAGTGTAGATAATCCTTTTTTTTTATACTCTCTAACATATTTTGATGCCAAATAAAAGAGAGTGAAAGCAACATAAATTAAGATGAATTGACTAAACTAGATGAAGATTAGGACATAAAGACGGAATGTAATTTAACTCACCACATTGCATGCCGGATTCAGAGAGAGAGAGAGAGGAAATTCTTCTTTTCAAAAGCCAATGGCTATAACTATCCTTCAAATTCTGTAATTCCATTTAATTATAAGGCTAATGACTTAAATTATTTAGCATAGCATGAAATAAGGGTGATTCTATTGTCACCCACCCATATTGTTAGTAGCATCCAATTGTTACTTACGCCCACTGATAAAATTTTAAAATATAATTTTTTCTACCTACACCCTTTATAATACCAAACTAACCCCAACTCAACTAATCTTAAAACATAAATTTTTTTTTTTTTTTTTACACCTACTTAATACCAAAAAGCCCCAAATATTTTTTTTTTTCCATCAAAGAAGAGTTTGTTTTATGCACTCCATGAAGAGAGCAGTCTAACCATTCCGTCATTCATTCCACAAAGGAACTTATTTTCTTCACTCTATGAAGAGAAAGCACGACAAACAATCTATAAAATGTTCTAACTTAGTGTGCTAAATATTTTAATATGTTTGGTTGACGACTGTTGGACATAGGATGATATTTTACTAGTGCTTATTGAACATTCTGTAATGTTCAACATCTCCTGCTGAACATTTTTATATGTTCGATTGGGATGACTGAACATATCTGAATATAATGATATGTTCAATTACCCCTATTTGAAAACATTGATTGATGTTCAATATCGCAGAGCTGAACAAAAACATGAACTTGAAATTAAAACAACTTAAAAAAAAAAGTGAATGATACTTAAAAAAAATAAAATGTACATTTTCATTATTGGAATCATCTCACATGACCACTTCATTATCCATTGATCAATAAACGTTTTTTGTTTTTTGTTTTTTGTTTTTTTTTTTTTGTTAGAATTTTCAGAAAGTAATATAAGATTGTAAAAGTTTGTGAGATTATGATTTATGGAAAAAATATAAATGTGTGAAGAAAAAGGTGGGTGCGAGAAGTAATATGATTTATTTTATTGATGTAATATTATCCTTAATAGTAAATTTAGATGTGAGTACAATAATAATAATTTTTTTTATTTAATTAATGTGTGCTACTCGCAATATGAGTGAGTGGCAATAAAATCACCTGTAAGAAAATATGAGTTTGACTCTTCCTATAAGAATCCTTTCAAAGTGCACTATATGGACAAATATGTAAGCATATATCCAAAATGGATTGAAGTCTTTGATATTAGGACCAACATGTTTGGATTCGAGTCCTCAAATCCCCACTAATATATATATATATATATATATATATATATATATATATATATATAAAAGAGCGGCCATATATCATTAATTGTCTTGAGCAATTAGGGGTTGCCACCCACCCTAAAGGTGACCCAAGATTGGCATGATTCATGAGACAACCAAGCAAGCAAATAAGCGTGGCTATTTCATTAACAGTGAACGTTAAACATATTATCAAGACCAAAAATGGAGTGCTAAAGATGTCCCCTAGCCTCTTTATATATAACTATCAAATATATCTTGATGTTATCCTTGCCTTACTATATATGAATTGGTTTGTCACTGCCAACACACAACATCATTTTCTGCTTTAATTATATATATATTAATTATTTTGACTTTGTTAATTAATTGAATTTAAATATGCAGAGGAATAAGAAAGATTAAATATGCAAAGGAATAAGAAAGATTCGTTTACTTGGGGAAAATAATATATATATATATATATATCCAACGGTTGGTTTTTAAAATACAGTAATTTAAACAACCTTCACAGCATCCAACGGTAAATACTGTCAAAGTGTTTTACGGACTGTATTTTAAAAACCGATTATCGGATCACTGTGATTTTTGACAGACAAGACATTCATAAGAATATTATCTAATCCAACGGTCGATTTTTCAGAATATCATTCATTTGGCTTCCAGAATGGACGTCCTTACGATAACGAATGTAAAGACGTCCTGACAAGATCGGAATCATATATATATATATATATATATATATATATAGGGACAAGTTCCCCTTACACCCTATTTTGACACCTATGTTTACATCTCGTTTTCAAACAGCATTGTCAATAGAAAATTTTGAGAAACCGACCGTTATTAGATGCTTATCTTATGTTTGTAATGTATGAAAAAAATCGGAGTGATCTAACTGTTAATTTTAAAAATTTATCATTTTGAAGAACAACTATTTTTTTTTATTAATTAAAAACATAACAATTTTTTATAGTGAAATTTATTAAAATCTAACCGTTGGATCACTATGATTTTTGGTATACATGATATGCATAAGAAATGTATCGAATCCAACGGTCAGTTCGTCAAAATATCTAT
>JAESVK010000608.1:1076017-1105750 GCA_017140935.1 Hamamelis virginiana
GACATTGGTGATTTGAAAATGGATGGTAGAAATAATGGTAAAGGGAACTGTCCTATATATATATATATATATATATATATATATATATATATATATATATATATATATATATATATATATATATATATATATATATATATATATATATATATAGAAGATGTAACTTAAAGATTAAATATGTAACCACTCCAGTCATCTTTGAAATTAGCACATTTATCAACTATAGAATTATAGAGACGAAAACTCTATATTTTCTTATAACTAAAACAGGTTAAACAGTAGAAAAGACTAGAATATATAGGAGGAACATGACAACAGATTTGTCATTGAATCTCCACAATTCTAGTAACAATCAATCCCTTAAAACAAGGGATATACATGGGCAGAATAACAGATGAGATTTGGGATACATCCATCCTTATCTCTTTATTTTAAAATATGAAACAGAATAAATAAAAACAGGAACAAATCCCTAAAAATCAGGAACTAAATTTCGGAATTCCACACTCCCCCTCAAGCTGGGAGTAGATATCAATCATTCCTAGCTTGGAAATCAATTCTTCAAACTTTAATCTTGGAAGAGCTTTCGTTAGAATGTCAGCCACTTGAAGATGTGTAGGAATGTAAATCAAGTTTAGTATCCCTTCTTCAACCTTTTCTTTGATGAAATGACGGTCTAGCTCCACATGCTTAGTCCTATCATGATGAACAGGATTTTTAGCAATACTGATTGCAGCCAAATTATCACAAAACACCCTTATTGAATCTTTTGTTGAAATTCTTAATTCGTTAAGCAATTTTCTCAACCAAATCCCTTCACATATACTCTGAGCTAAAGCCCTGTACTCTACCTCAGCATTACTCCTTGCAACAACAGACTGCTTTTTGCTACGCCAAGTTACCAAGTTTCCCCATACATAGGTGCAATAACCAATTGTTGATCTTCGGTCTGTAACGAATCCTGCTCAATCTGCATCTGAATAGACTTCAACTTCCTTATTCGTTCCCTTTTAAAAGAATATTCCTTTACCAAGAGTCATTTTCAAGTATCGAAGGATCCGATAAACTGCTTCAAAATGTTCTTCATTGGGCTTGTTCATGAATTAGCTTACAACACTAACCGGAAAACATATATCTGGCCTTGTGTGAAAGAGGTAAATGAGCTTTCCTACAAGCCGTTGATATCTCCCTGTGTCAACAGGAGGATTATCCTCTTTTAAACCAATTTTATAATTTGATTCCATCGGAGTGTCTGCAGGCTTGCATCCTAACATTCCAGTTTCTTTCAGTAAGTCCAAGATGTACTTTCATTGTGAAACCACAATACCTTTCTTCGAACGAGCAACCTCCATGCCTAGGAAGTATTTCAGAGTTCCTAGGTCTTTGATTTCAAATTCTTTAGCAAAAACTTCCTTCAAGTAGTCCATTTCTTCAGTATAATCCCTATCACAATAATATCGTCAACATAAACGATTAGAATAACAAATTTCACATTATGAGAGAATTTAGTGAACAAAGTCTGATCAACTTGCCCTTGAGAGTACCCATGCTTCTCTAATACTTTTGTGAACCTGTCAAACCACGCTCTAGGAGATTGCTTAAGTCCATATAGAGACTTCCGGAGCTTGCAGACTTTGTTAACATTACTTTTTGTCTCAAAACCTGGTGGAATTTCCATGTACACTTCATCTTCCAAGTCACCGTTGAGGAAGGCATTTTTTACATCTAATTGATGAAGAGGCCAATCTAAGTTAGCTGCCAAGGATAGTAAAACCCGAACAATATTAAGCTTGGCAATAGGAGCAAAGGTCTCTTGGTAGTCTATGCCGTAGGTCTGAGTGAATCATTTAGCAATAAGCCTTGCTTTGTGTTTACACTCCCATCTGGTTTATACTTGACAGTGAAAATCCACTTGCATCCCACTGGTTGTTTCCCTTCTGGTAGATCTATGTGTTCCCAAGTACCACTCTTTTTTAGAGCACTAATTTCTTCTCTAATTGCTGCCTTACATTCTGATTTTTGTAGAGCATCATAAATACTATGTGGAATTTCTATATTGGATAGATTAGTAACAAAAGCCTGATATTCTGACAATAGACCATCATAAGAAACAAAATTGTAGATTGGATGCTTAGTACATGATCTCACACCTTTCCTTAATGCAATAGGAGCATCAAGATCATTATTAGCGGTAATATTAGTATGAATTTCATGAACAATATTACCTGGACTGTCTGGACTTGGAATGGATCCTTGGTTTTGCTCGGGAAGTGTGCGATCCTCTATCTCCTCTTGGGGTCTTTTCCTCCTTGAATAAACATATAGCTCGTTATCAATTGTAGGTTGAGTGCAGACTGGAGTGACAGAGTCTTGATTGTTAGGCATAGCTGTTTCAATTATGGTATTTGGCTCGGTTTCTGGTGGAATGATATTTGGGGTGTCAAACCAAAAATTACATTCTTCTAAGTTCTCCCCCTGAATGTGAGTTTTGGGTAATAGGATTGGTTCTAAAAAAATATTACATCCATAGATGTGTAGAATCTTCTAGTGATAGGTGAGTAATATTTGTAACCTTTTTGATTGGGTGAGTAACCAAGAAAGAGACATTTGATGGCCTTTGGGTCAAATTTGCTTTGGTGCTGTTGAGGGATATAAACAAATGTTGTACACCCAAATATTTTTAATGGTAGGGATGGGATGATTATGGTATCTGGGTAGGAGAGGAGAAGGGTTTGGCAAGGTGTCTGGAATTTGAGAACTCTTGATGGTAGTCTATTAATGAGGTATATGGCTTTGAAGACTGCCTCTCCACAAAAATGATTGGGGACATTTGTAGTGAACATAATAGATCTGGCTACTTCAAGAATATGTCTGTTTTTCCTTTCTGCCACCCCATTTTGTTGAGGAGTGTCAACACAAGATCTTTGATGCACTATCCCATGACTCATAAGATATTCGCCAAGTATAGATTTGAAATACTCTTTAGCATTATCAGATCTAAGCACCTTTATTTTTGTCTGAAATTGTGTTTGGATCATGCTGTTGAAGCTTTTGAAGATAGTACCAACCTCATATTTTTCTTTCATTAAATATATCCAGGTTACCCTAGTATGATCATCAACAAAAGACACAAACCACCGAGCTCTTGACACATTTTTAACTCTAGAGGGTCCCCATATATCACTGTGAATGATTGCAAAAGGATGAGATGTTCTGTACCCTTGGATTGGATAATTATTTCTCACATGTTTGGATAATTGACACACTTCACATTGGAAAAACTCAGTATTGGTATTCTTGAATAATGTGGGAAACAATCTTTTCAAATACTGGAAATTGGGGTGACCTAATCTATAGTGCCACACATGATTACACTATTGTTGTTGGATAAATTTGAAAAAACACGGAAAGACACACTACTTGCAACTTGAGCTTGTTCTTTAGAATTATTAGGACTTTTAAGGAGATAGAGCCCCGCACACTCCTTAGCATTGCCAATCATCCTCCTCGATTCCAAGTCCTGAAATTCACAATGATTTGAGAAGAAGTTAGTAACACAATTCAAATTCTTGGTGAGTTTCCTAATGGACAGCAAATTGCAAGTCAAATTTGGAACCAAGAGAACATAATTTAGAATTAGTTCATCTGTAATAGCAACAGATCCTATTCCAGCCACCTTAGTCAATGACCCATCAGCAATTCGAACCACAAAATTTCCAGAACTTGGGCTATAGTTGAGAAATAGGGTAGCATTACCAGTCATATGATCAAATGCACCGGAGTCTACAATCCAGGTGTTGTTTTTCTCCATTTGAGTGCTCAAAACCGCTGAGAAATTACCTTTTTGAGCTACTGATCCAGTTCCCGTGGGCTGAGAAGGGAATGATGATTATTGATTGATTAATTTTTGAAGCATTTCAATTTGCTCTTTACTGAACAGTGAGGTCTTGGGTTCAGACTGTACTTCTCCAGTGGTCATGAAGCCGCGACTTTCAGCAGGAGTTCTTGGTTTCCAGTCCGCTGGTTTCCCGTGCAACTTCCAGCAATTGTCTTTGGTGTGTCCAGGTTTTCTGTAGTGATCACATCATGGTCTTCCTCCCCTCTTTGGTCGATTATTATCGAAAGGAAAATTAGTTCTGCGGGCTGCAAATGCAGAGCCTTCATTTGGGTTTAGTGGGACTTGGTTTCCCATCATAACCTTCTTCCTGCTTTCCTCTCTTCTAACCTCAAAAAAAACTTATTTGATTGAAGGAAGAGGCTTAATCCCGATAATTCTTCCTCTTACTACATCCAGATCTTTGTTAAGACCAAATAAGAATTGAATTTTTTTTTTGTTAACAATTTTTTTATACTTGAGACTACATTTTGGACAGTCAAGTTTAGCGTCATCAAAGAGATCTAGTTGCTGCCAATACCTATTTAGGATATTAAAATATTGAGTGACAGTAAATTCACTTTGCCGGAGATCATTTAGGATACATTTTACCTCAATTCAGAGGTATTTTCGTTATCAGAGTAGGTTTCCTTTGCAGCATCCCAAATCTCCTTGGCTGTCTTGTAGTACATGAAGTTTTCTCCTATTTCTTTGGTCATGGAATTTATTAACCACGACATCACCATGCTGTTTTCAGATTTCCATGCCTTGTATTTTGGATCCTCTATTGATGGAGTGGTGGCTCCCCTGGTGAGGTAGTCATCTTTTCTTTTCCCACAGATGAACAATATAACTGAATGAGACCACTGCAGGTGATTTTTTTCATTCAACTTATGCCTGGTGATAGGCATAACCAGTCTTTCTGATCCGCCATTGATGTTGGAAGAGATAGCCTCTTGGCTAGAGGTCACGTCCGAGGTAGAGGTTGTGTCTGTGATGGCCAGTCCGTGTTTCACCATTTTAGTTGGGATAGATACAGATTTAGCTCTGATACCATATAGAATTATAGAGAAGAAAACTCTATATTTTCTGATAACTAAAACAGTAGAAAAGACTAGAATATATAGGAGAAACATGACAACAGATCTGTCACTGAATCTCTACAATTCTAGTAACAATCAATCCCTTAAAACAAGGGATATACATGGACAAAATAACATATGAGATTTGGGATACAGCCATCCTTATCTCTTTATTTTAAAATAGGAAACAAAATAAATAAAAACATGAACAAATCCCTAAAAATCAGGAACTAAATTTCGGAATTCCACATTAACTAAATTGACTGCATCATAAGATTGTCGCATATGTTTTGCAAAAAGTAGCAACACTTTAGTCAATACGAAGACCTCCAGCATGGTTACGACGAGGAATTTTGAAGTAGCAACAATCATAAGGGTAGCTGATAAGAGCTTATTCTTCCATAGTTATGACGAGGAATTTTGGGAGAACAAGCTGCAAATTAAGTTGATTTGTTTAGAGCATATGTGAGATTTCAATAGGTGGCATGATTTGGAAAAGTGTGGTGCATTCAAGGAATGGGCACTGCAAGTAGAAAAGCCACAAAGCCATATATATATTGGAGTCATCGATCCATGGAAAATTCCATTCGTCCTCCCTCGTGAATCTTATACTTATCATGAATGCAAAAAAATCACATTGATCTAATGGTCGATCTTTGCAATTTTGAAAAAAATTGTAAAAAATAATAAAAGTATTATGAAAAACTGTCACAGTATATTTTTTTTAAAAACTAACCATTGGATCAATGTGATTTTTTGCATTCATGATGTGTATAAGTGAAGCATCAAATCCAACAGTCAGTTTTTCAAAATTACCATTTCAAGTTAGTTAGATATACGAGGGAGGACAAAAAGGGAGGAGGAATAGAATTGTTGTCTCAATATTAGTTACAAGTTTTATTTATTTAACTACAAGTCTCAGCTCCCATTGGAAAAGGACCCAATCAAGCAACTTTAAATTGGGTTGGCCCATGGCACTCGTCTGACACTTATGACATTGTTATTATATATTTAACCATTATATATAACATCTTATAACATCCTAGCCAATATTATTTTAATTAATAATAGTAATAAACAATATCATATAGAGCAAGCAGTGAAAAAAAACAAAGGTGAGCCATGTCGGGGTATACGTGTTTGTGTGTTAAGAAAAAGGTAAGGAAAAAAAAAAGGGAAAGGATTAAAGAAAGCATTAGCATTAATACCATTAATGGAATGGTTAATAAAACTTGAGCAGTTCTACAAGTACCATCTCACTTCATGTTTTTTATATTCCCGTCTGACGTGGCAACATCCACGTCATCACAGAAAAATACACTGTAAAAATATCATCAATAAAAATTACATAATTTTAAGAGGACAGTGAAAACACTAGCTTTTAAGAGGACATTGAAAACACTAGCTTTTAATTGGATAGTGAAAACACTAGTTTTAAGAGGACAGTGAAAACACTAGTTTCTTCTATAAGGACAATGAAAACACTAGCTTTTAAGAGGACAGTGAAAACACTAGTTTCTTTTATAAGGATAGTGAAAACACTACCTTTTAAGAGCACAATGAAAACACTAGTTTTAAGAGTACAGTGAAGAAGAAGAAAAAGAGGAGGAAGAAGAAGAAGAGAGAGAAGCAGCCCACTTCACTGTGAAAAAGAAGTAAGAGAGAGAGAGAGAATGGGAGACCTGAAGGTTGTGGACCGAATCTGCTAACGGTCGATGCTGTTGTTGTTGCAGTAGAATAAGCCAGGGCTCTTATTCTTCTTCCACGCACATCGTCGGTGTCCAAAATTAGAACTCTAGCCAGATCTGAAACTGCAACTCTGGCTGCGAAATCCGAAACAGCAACACCAGCCACGAGCTATTCTTATTCTTATTCTCTTTCTACGCACATCGTCGGTGTCATCGCCATTGATCTTCACCAATCTTCACACCATGGCAACTCCTCAGTGGGCAAGCAGCAGCAGTGGCCATGGCAGGTTTTTTTTTTCTTTCTTCTTCATCTCTCTCCGTTTTGTTTCCTTCAGGCTTGCAGCTCTGTGGAATTTGCTGGTAGCTTGCCAATCTGTGGAGCTTGCCGACTTAATTTCTAATCTTAGTGGAGACCTACAAATATTCAGAATCCTTGAGAGAGAAACAAGAGGTGGAAGAAGGAAGAGTGATGGATGGAAATAGACAAGGCCTAGAGGGAAGAGACAAGGTCTCTGCAAATTCATGTGACGGGTTTTTTCTTGGAAATAGAGAGAGATAGAAGAGGGAGTGAGAAGAGATAAGACAAGAGATAGTGCAGACTGTAAGTAGTGTAGGCTGCATGTCAAAAATCTCAGGCTAAGTAACATTATTGATGCAACATAAAAAGTTGCCACATAAGATACGGGAATAAGTACGGGAGTTTTGGACGGGTTTACTAGCATTTTCCATAAACTTAGGGCTGGCAATGTTAACCCATACCCATTTATCCACCCAAACCCATATTATATTAATGGAAATGTTATGAAATTTGGACCGAACCGGCCGGTTCAATAGGTTGAATCGGGAATCGGTCCCCTTTCCCGGTTGGTTTAACCCACAAAAACCCACTCAGCATAAAAACCAACTTATTTTGCAAAAATTAGTCAACCCGACGGTTCAACCACCGATTTTCCGGTTTTATTGGGTGATTAAGTGAACTAGCCGGCTTTGTGAAAAAAAAAAATCAATCAAAAAGACATAAATGCCCCCAGATGTTTGGATATGTTGGGACATGGTGGTAATTATCATTTTTACAAGGGAAGGAAAGAGGGGCACGCTGGTCATATTTAAATTTCATTAAAGCATTTACCTGTAATCAAGTTGGATTACCACGTTTAAAAATGTAATGTGATTATAGCCTTTAATGAAATGTGATTACACCTGGTATTCCACATTATGGGACTTTTGCATTGGCCAAACATGATAATGTAATGTGATTACATTACAGGCAACCAAACGGTACCTAAAAGTTAAAACTATTTTCCCCCGATTCCCTTCCCAATTTTCCATCCTCTATTCAGCATTCCCCTAGTCCCTTTTGGGCGCACTGAGCAACTGAGCATCACGGAGTATTGGCGCACTGAGCATCACTGAGCAACTGAGCATCATCAATATCCTCCGGCGCCCTCACGAAGTTTCCGGCATCAAGGATTCACGGTCGACGGTCTCACAGAGTAAGGCGACGGCAACCCTCACTGGTAAGTCGGTATATATCATTGTATTTTTTGATTGGGGCCATCGTTGAAATGATCTGATATATAAAGTCCTGGCTCTTTTTGGATTTTTCAAAATTTTCCCCTTCTCTAAGAAGCCTTTCTTAATTTCCATGACCTTATTATCATCATTCACTTTCGTGGCCCATCTTTCCTGAATGTCAGCATTTCTTGTATTTTTTAAGGAGTTTAAGATTTGCATTGGTAATTTGGGTTGACTTGATAGGTGCGAAATTGTAGAATATGGGTGATTCTAGCCTTGTGTTTTTACTGTAGAGTCTTTTGCTGGGAAACTAAGTAAAGAACCACATTGTCCACTAGATGGGCGATTAACAAACAGCAAAACAACCTAGAAGTTTAATTGTGGGACCAACTAGGAAGGTTTTTATTGACAATAGTTTGTAGAAATCACAGGGATCACTAAACATGTTCTGCCTTTGTGCTTTTGTGCTTTTGTGGAATTTTATATCCTTCAGACCTTCACTAATTAGCTCAAAAAAATGCACCAATTCAGCTCCGCATGGTTCTTATATCGTGTGAAATTATTAGAATTTTGATGCAATGCTGGATAGCATTTTAGCGATATGTTATTAGTATTATGCATTGTTGAGATATTGACATATTGTGTGATTATAATTTATAAATAATAGAGATACTTCTTAAAAAAAATTTAGAACTTTTATAGGATTTGTTTTTATATGTTTTTTTAAGGTTTTTAATAAATAATAAATAATTATTAATTAAAATATTTATGACATCACGACTCAGCCCAGTTGACCCGATGGTTGAACCGGTTGACCCTTAACCCGGTCACTTTTCTGATTTGATGAATGGTCTTGATTTTAAAACACTGGTTAATGGGCAAGGGTTGGTACCTTTTATTAAATGGATCATAATTGGGCAATCCACATAAACCCATTTATAATTGGGCTGGATGTGGATACCCATTAAACTGATGAACTCCTCATTCCTCACTATTCCTCAGTCCACACTCCACGCGATTGCTAGGTTACATCTCTTCCCCCGCCGACGACTGAGTAAGATATTCCTCCCACTGCCGACGATCTCTCTCCCGCCGTCGACGATCTCTCTCTCGCCGTCGACGATCTCTCTCTCGCCGTCGACGAACACTCTCCCGCCGCTGCCAATCCCTATTACTTTCACTCCACACTCTGATTTTAGGTGAGCTCTCTCTCTCTCTGTCTCTCTCTCTCTCTCTCTAGTATGGTTCTAAATTGTTTAGGTTTCCTGGTTAGGTTTCAAAGATTTTGATTTGTAACTTGGTATCTAATTTCAAATATGTGTTAGGATTTGTAACTTGTCCAACTACAGTTCCAATTTATTTTTTAGTATTTAATATACTGCATTGCTGGGTGATTTAATTCATGAACATGATCTTTCTCAGTCATGACTGAAACTTTATATTTTAAAACTTCAAATTCATATAAATGTAAAACCAAAAAAACAAAAAAATTGAAGTTCAACTTCCAGCAAAAACTCGAGTTTTCCAACCTTAGCCAAACAATGAGAAAAGAAGGTTTCTATGCACTACAGTCCAAAGATCAACCATGTTCACATCTGCAGGTAAGATTGTTTTTCTTTACACGCGCTTGGCAGTTGGCACCACTTGTGATTGTTTAAATTTTGGATCAGTTTAATCCTCTGGGCCTTTTCAATATCCATCACCCTCTTGCAGCATTTGAAAATTTGTAACTGCCCTTATTTGCCAGTGCTGAATTGTTCAAAACTGCTGGATTATTTGTTTGGTGTTATCTTGCTGCATGAGTATGCTTCGCATTTTTCTCTTAAAGTATGTCCAGTTTGGGAAATTTTGTTGGTTTTATTGCTTATATAATATCTCGAGAATTCATTTATCTGGATGTTTGTTTCAGTACATATAGTTATTGTTTGTTTGTTTGTTTGGTTGTTTGTTTGTTTTGTTTTGTTTTGTTTTGTTTTGTTTTTTTTTTTGTTTTTTTTTTTTTCAGTATATTAAATTTGCAAGTATGTCTAATGAGTTTGGAAATTGTGATGATGATAACTTGGACCAATGTTCTTCTTTGGTTTGTTCAGAATGACCTAGGAGGGCTACTTCTGCAGTTTGGGAACAATTTGAAAAATTGCCCGTTAGTAATGACGGGTCACAAAGAGCACAATGTAAATTGTGTGGGACTACTTATGTGGCAGGTTCTGGAGTTGGGACTAAAAATTTGAAATGTCATAAGGGAGAGGGTTTGAGTTAGATTAGAGCATGTATTGTGAGAAGATGGCTTTGGCAATTATTAAGCACAATTATTCCTTCATGTATGTGGAACATGAAGGGAATAGGGAGTTGCACAATTTCTTAAATCTGAGTGTCAAGTCAATTGCAAGAAACACAGCGAAGGCTGATGTGATAAAAATTTATAGAAGAGAGAAGAAAAAACTTAAACAAGCTTTAGTGTCAATTCCCAGTAGGATTTGTTTAACCTCGGATTTATGGGCATCTCTCACCACCGATGGTTATATGTGTCTCGCCGCACATTATGTGGATGAGAATTGGGTATTGCAAAAAAGAATTTTGAATGTTCATTATGTGCCTCCACCACATACTCGTCCTATTTTAGCGGAGAGAGTGATTAGTTTGTTGAAAGAATGGGGAATTGAGAAATTTTTTTTTTCCCTTACTTTGGATAATGCTAAGTGTAATGAAGGTCTTGTTGAAGTTCTAAAAGGCCATCTTTCTTTGTTGAATGCTTTGTTATGTGATGGGGAGTTTTTCCATGTGCGCTGTGGTGCCCACATCTGATTGTACAAGAAGGTTTGAAAGTGATAGATGAAGCTATTTATAAGATTAGAGAAAGTGTTAAATATGTTAGAGGCTCACAAGGAAGAAAAGTTAAATTTGCATAATGTATTTCTCAACTTTCTTTAACTAGTAGTAAAAAAGTCCGACAAGATGTTCCGACGAGGTGGAATTCAACATATCTCATGCTTGATAGTACAATTCCATTTCGTCGTGCATTTTGTCATTTGCAATTGATAGATTACAATTCCATTAATGCCATTAATGGAATGGTTAATAACTCTCTCTCTCTCTCTCTATATATATATATATATATATGTATGCATGTTAATCTTAAAAGCAAATATGGAGTACCTCCATCTCCAAGGAAATCATGTATAGAAAGTGACATTTGATGCCTTACTGGAGCAAAATATTGCAGATTCAATGGGATTGAATTGGCAGACGTACACTTAATTAAATTCATGGCGATGCAATTTACTGAAAGATATATAATAATACTTGAATATGTCATAGCTACAGATATATGTTTGAGCTAGGACAGGTAGTTTTGAAAGGAATATCATTCCAATCTTAGTTGCCAAGAATACTAGACGGGGAAGAAAGGAATACAGAACATGGTTCACAAGGTTGCTTCAAACTAATTGCTCTTAATTAGTAATTACTAAATTAACTTTGCATGCATGAATGCTCCATGCAGCTGATAATTAATATGTGGCTGTGAAATGCATAACAATGAAGAATTAAAAGGCATATTGTTGGAAATTGTTATTTATAACTAGTATATATTTGGTAGATACATGGTATTTGTGTTGGTTCATGTATTGATTATTAGTAAGGTATAGCACTACAACAAAAACTACTTTTCACAACACTTTTTAAACGGCGTTTTAAACTAAAACGTCGTTAAAACTTCAAATTACGGCATTTTCTATATTTAGAAATATGGCACTTTCTTCGGCGTTTCTGTTTCTAACGCCATTATATACCCTTAAATGCGGCTTTTATTAAACGCCGTGGAAAATTCATGTTTGCGGTGTTTCAAAAACACCGCGAATAGAAATAATAAAGGAGTTTTGTATGAAAACGCCGTGGTAAGTTTTGCTGCGTACCAAATTATTTTCCTCATTTTCTTTTCATTTCCTTCCCTCCTTTTCTTTTCATTTCCCTCATTATTCGATTAAACCCTAATCAGGGCCTCTTGTGCATTTTAATCAGAGACTTCTCACGAATCCAGTGAGTTCTCACGAATCCAATCCGGTGGCTGGTCTTCTTCCTTGCGACTCCGGCTGGCAACTAGTCTTCTCTTTCATGCTTCGGTGTCTGCTCTTCTTTCTTACGATTGGTTTTTCGTCTTCTCCCTCAAATCGTGTGATCTCACAGTGTCTGAACTTCTTTCTCACGACTCCAGCCGGTGATTGTTCTTTTCCCTCACACTCCGACGACTGCTGCTCTTCTTCCTCACGACAGAACCCTAAGCAAAGCGCACAACCCTCATTCGATGTGCACAGATCGATCAATCTGAAACCCTAACCCTAACCCCATGAGGGATTCTCTGCTGAGAACTCTAACCCCGCGTGCAACCCTCATTTTATGGAGAAGTGGCCATCACCGACGGTTTGCCCAGTAACAACTGTTTTGGTCTTCACCGATGAAACCCTAAACCCTCTCTCTCTCTCTCTTTATTAGTCCCGTTCTCTTCTCACTTGTAGAGTAAATTGGCTCCATCTCTCCATCTGATATGTGTCATCAATCTCCGGTATGTTTCTTTCTTTCTATCTTTCTTTTTTCTGCCGTAAGCACTCTCTTGTTGTCAGATCTGTGCCACCAATATGTATCTTTTTTTTCTTTCTTTCTCTGTTTTTTCCCTTGTTATTTCCCTTAGCACTCTCTATCTGAATCTTATTCTCATCTCACTTGCAGAGTAAATTGGCTCCATCTCCCATCTGATCTGTGCTGCCAATATCAGGTAAGTTCCTTCCTTCCTTCCTTTCTTTCTTTCTTTTTTCATTTTTAGTTTTCCCTAAGCATGTCACTGTTGGAGACCACGCTATGTTTTTTTTATAGAAAAATCCATAGGTTTATAAGAACTTTAAATGATACTCTGTTGGAAGGAGCATGAATGCTCTGTTTTTGTTTTTGTTTTTGTTTTTAAGTAAAGACCCATATATGTTTTTAGAATCTTTGATGTTCTGTCGAAGTATTCATATGGGTAATTGCCGAATCTTGTTTTAGTGAAGTTATGCATTCATTCATTTATTATTTATTTATTTTGAATAGAATGGTATATTCTTTTATGTCTTCTATGCCCAATTTGCTTCTTACATAACTACATATAAACTTGTTTAGTATTCTTAAGTCAGAATCTGTTTGGTTTATTATTCATATGGATCATTGCTGATTCTTTCTTTTTTTGTAGTGTAGTAATGATATACAAAATTTCAAGTTTCTTTTAGATGGTTTGATTGAGAATATTTAATCCTTCCTCTTTACAGATCCTCGTTAATCCTGCCTTGCCGGAAAAGGGTGCTTGTTTAAGGCCATAGAACTTGTCTGCGAATCACCTCTTTTCCCAAGAGCTTTCACAAAGAGGAGATTGTTCTCTACATCTCTCTCCATCCTACAACTACATCGTGGAAAAGGCCTAAACATGATCAAAACGGTGAAATAATGGTCGCCCCCATTGTCACTTGCGGTCACCTTCTTGAGAACGCCTAAAATGAGAACGGAAAGATGACTCTTCTGAAACCTAAAACCTAAAACCCTAAAAAATAGAAGCCATGAAACGAGCTGTGCTGAGACACCTCTCTCTCTACACTCGCAATCTTCTCTCTCCAACTTTAAAACCAACCCAAAATGTTTCATCATCCATCCCTTCACTCGCTTCAACTTGTTCCAAACTCAGGTTTTACTCCTCATCTGAAGACGATTCATCAAACCAGAACCCTAAACCTCTTCCAGAAAGGAGCTTGGCCCAACTCGAGAATAAGGATGCCATCGATGTCGAGGACGTGAGCAACAAAGGTGAATATATCTATATGTGTGAATGTATGTAGGTATTGAGTGAAATAGTAGTATTAGACTTGGTTGTGCATGGGTTTTTGTTGACTCGGATCTGGAGATTTGAACAATGTTTTAATTTCTTTTCTTTTACTACAATTTCTCAGCAACCAAATAGAAGTTAGGGTTTTGGGAGTTTGAATTTTGTTCTATTTAGTACATAAACCACTAAGTGGGTTTAAGTGGAAAAATGTTTTCTAAATTTGTGTGATTTTGGAGTTTGTGGGATTGAGTTAGTTGCATTTTAATCTGTACATTTTACATTTTTGAGTAGAATCTGAATTTATTGGATTGTAGGGCTTTTGGGTTTGAATTATTTGGGATTAAAATATGGATATTGTTTGAATGAAATCTGAATTCTTTGATTGTGGGAATCCTGGGTCTGAATTATTTGCAACATAATCCGTGCTTTTTATTTTTGGCGTAAAATCTGAATTTGTTGGATTGCTGTGTTCCTGGGTCGCAACTATTTGCAATTTAATCCGTATATTGTTAGTAAAAAGTTCAATTTTTTTTTTGGGGGGTTTCTGTAACTTCCGGGTCTGAATTTTTTTCAAATTAATCAGTATTTTTTTTTTTTTTTTTTATGGGTTTTTAAAATCTCTTTATATGTGTGCGTGTAGTTCTGGTTTATCTGGATTTGAATTATTTGCAACTAAATCTGTAATTTTTTGGTTGCAGAGCTGAAATTGCAGTTGGAGGAGTACTTCAAAGGTGATGAGGAGGCGGCGCTCCCTTCAATCTTTGAAGCAATTTTGAAGAGGAAGGTGACGGGGAAGCATGAGGATACAGATGATGATTTATTGGATGAGCTTCAGCTCCAGCCGCTGGATGATGTTCAGGACAAAGAGTTTGAATCAGATTTTGAGGAATTATATGAAACCGATGAGGAGATTGACGATTTGTATAATGCAAGGCAGATTGTGGAGAAGAGATTGATGCATGATGAGTACTTCAATATGGATGACAGGAAGTGGGATGAGATGATTAAGGAGGCAACTGAGAAAGGGTTTCTTAAGGATACCGGGGAGTGCGAGAGGATTCTAGAGGATATGCTAAGCTGGGATAAGCTTCTCCCAGGTACAAACATATTTACTTGCTCCATATTTTTTGTGTAATCTGATCATTTCATTATCAAAAAGGAAATGTCATTCAGTTCTGTCAATATTTGCTTTGTTTTGTTTTTGTTTTTGTTTTTGTTTTGTTTTATTTTTTATTTTTTATGGTGGCATAAAGTTAGCAAAGTAGGTAATTTCACTCATCAGCATAAACATTTTGTTTGTTTTAATTCTAAAAAACATGAGTATTTTTCTATACTTAAAGAAAAAAAAGTAGTTTTCTTTGTTGTCAATTATGGACTAGAAATATCTGAACACTGGGGTTTTAGTTTTTTAATGTCCATTTTTGCTTGAAAAGTGGTTCATAGGATCCTTGTGCCCATGCTTTAGGGTTGATGTCATGATTACTTATAAAATTGTTTATGCCATTATGCTGCCATGTGTGCTATGCTTTTTCAAATGAAGGTACTTAGATCCTTGTGCGAGACATTACTGTGGTGTAAGTTTGGCAGAAATTTTTAATCATCAAGGAAAACTGAAGTGCAGCAACTTAATAAAATTCAGGAATATATTTGATAAAGCTACCCAGTTATGATTTGCCTAATGAGTATTCCTAAGGTTCTCATACTTAGACTTTCCTCTAAGTGGACATCCTCATTGCCTGTGATGAATTCATTTCCCTATAAGAATGTTGGTACTTAACAACTTCAATACAGTAAAATATTTTTAGAATTTTTGTTATAACATTGATGTAGGATCTTCACTCTTCCAGCATTTAATGAGGGTTTAGACCAAGAATAAGATTTGCTATGGAATAGTTCAAGGATTGGTAAGAATTGGTGGAAGAGGGTTTTATAATAGAATTAAGGTTTTTTGTTGAAAATAAGTGCAGTTTTTGTTTACAATAGCAAAACAGTTGCACAATCTCAGGGAAATTAAGAGGAAAAAAAAGATGAAAAAGAACAATAGGGTAGAGAGAGATATCTTGGCAATCACACCTTCTAAACATAAGTTTGAATCTGCAATTCTCAAAGTAATATTACAGCTCTTGGAAAAGAATATTATAACCATTTGTAAACTTTCAGAACAATTAATTCCTGCCTTTGAATCAAACTAATCTTAATCGTCAATTAAAATCCATGTAAAAGAGAATTAAACACGCAATAAAACCATCACTAGTTCATTGTTACACTAGCTTGAACTGATAAACATTATTTCTCTATAGTAATGTGAGTAGAAACTTATTGTAGTAGTGTGAACATTATTGCTCTAGTGATGCCAACAGTATCTTGAAATTTTCCTTGCTTTAAATATATAAATAATTAAAAGATTAACAAATTTATGATTTAAAACAAAACAGCCAAAGGAGCAACACTAGCACGGACACTTTTTCTTGGACCAAAAATGATTCATGACTTTCATAGGGCTCATACCCTCAATTTTAGAGCTCCAAAGAGGGTATATATTATGTAACCAATTGAAAGCTTTATCATCAAATATGTTCATGATCCATGTGTGCGAGCACAAGTTTTGCTTGAGTTTGGCATTTTACCATACAAGCTTAAATTTTAGCTCAATCTTCACTTGTCTAACATATCAAACAAGCTGAGTCAAGTTGTAAAATGAGCAGAACATGAGTTGGGCTTGATGTCATGTCCCACATTGGTTGGGTAGGGGTTACCCACTTGGGTATACGATCTCTAGCTGGGTAGGCTTGTGGCCAAGATGGGCCCCATCCACTCCATGGGTGGAGTCAGCAATGGTGAGGGCGTCATGTGTTTATGTGGGGAGGTATCACATACACATCAATTGGGTAGGTGGTACCCACCTGGGTATAATATCCTTGGGCTGGGTTTGTGACACCAGGTTACTTTTTAACAGAGCTAGTCTAAATCATGTAGAAAATTATGGAGCTCTTAACTGTGATAAGAAGGGGACCCACACAGCTGATAGGAATGCAAATGAGCATTGGGACATTTGAGAATTAAATGTGGGAGAGAAGAGAATTGGGACTAAAGGGGCTCTTAAGGAGTGGAAAGTGGATATAATGGTTTTATGGGAAACAAAAATGGAGTGCAGTGCATAATAAGTGCTTAATGTTAGATAACTTTATGAAGAGATCATTTGCATTGCTGAATTGGTTCGAATTGTGTAAGACAGAAAGTGAGACAGTGGATCATCTTCTTCTTCACTGCGCAATAGCACAAGAACTGTGGTGGTCCTGTTTTAAACTATTTAAGGTTCAGTGGCTTGTGCCTCATTCCATCAAGAAACTTCTTGAGGGGTGGTGGTGCAGAAGTAGCCGGTAATCTTGTTTAGCAGTGTGGAAGATGGTCTGGCATGCAATTTTGGACTTCGTGGACGGAGAGGAATAGAAGGATCTATTGAGAGGAGGAAGAGTCATTGGTAAAGCCAAAAGTTAGGATTACTAGTAAATTTTGTTTGGTTTTGCTTTTTGCCTTACTTTGAGTGTACAGTGTTCATTATTGACCCTGATTTTTTCTTTTTAATAAAATATACTTTTACATGATTAAAAAAAAACCAACAACAACAAAAAACCCCCAAAGAAAGCTAATGGAAAATCTTTTATGCAAATCAATCTGCATAAGACCACATTAATGTTATTTTAATTATTATTATTTTTTATTTTTAATGACAACGGGTAGTTGTGTACTTGTTGCTTTTAGGATGAATTGAATCTTGATTTAGTTTTGTTGTATCACATGCTTCGCCATATGGATTAATTATTCCGTATAACATGCTTTGAAAAATTTTGAGATACTCATGATTAAAATCTCATGATGAAAATTGTGATTGTGTTGGAAAATATTTGGCTTGCTTCAAAATTGGTGGAAGTTCTTTTTTCTTTGAGCATCTTAGAATTTAAGCTGTGCAAATGTGTGGCATGAGTTATAGCAGTTTTGAAGGGAGCCCTAATTATTATGGAAAAGGAAGTTACAGATATTTGTGTGATGTGACTTAGAACAGAGCAATGGTTGGTGCAGCTGTGTCTAAAGATTCTCATCACAGTTTTGGCTTGTTGTCATTCTAGTTCATAGTATAGTGTAGATATTGATTAAGATTTGAAAGTTTTAACTCAAATTTGTGAAAAGTAGTGGAAGAACGCAATGCATATCTGACACAAGACCTTAACTTATTTATCAGTGTCCATGCTACATTGCTGCATAAAAGTTAAAGAAATTTGGAAAGCTGTCTTTGTGTGTGTTACTGTGTTAAAGCTGTCTGTGTGCGCGTATACGCGTGCGCGTGCTGTATTATTTGTGACTTGCAAGTCCATTCCATTTATGGAAAGAATGCCCCAAATTGTGTCTTTTTGATATTTTGCAAATTGCAATATGATTTCTTTTATTTATTATCCTGTATGAGTATTGTTAGATTTTCCAGAATATTGCATAGCTTTTTTGTTTGACAGTACAGTTTATGCTAACTGTTTCCGTGAGATCATGGTAGCTACATATTTCAATCTATATTCTCATGTGCTGGATTTTTCTCTAAATTCAATGTTTTCAGATGAGATAAAGAAAAAGGTTGAACAGAAGTTTGATGAGCTAGGGGATATGTGTGAAAGAGGGGAGCTTGAACCTGAAGAAGCTTATGAGCTGTTCAAGGAGTTTGAGGATAAGATGGTTATGGAATGTGCGAAGATGATGGAGGCAGAGGGACCCCCACAGTTTGATGATGCTGTGCCAGAGAAGAAAATACGCTTAGATGACCCACCTGGTGAGGGGCCGATTCTGAGGTGGCAAACACGGGTAGTATTTGCTCCTGGTGGTGATGCGTGGCATCCTAAAAATAGGAAAGTGAAAATGGCTGTTACTGTGAAAGAGCTTGGGCTTTCAAAACATCAATTCCGTAGGCTGAGAGAATTAGTTGGAAAACGGTACCATCCAGGGAGAGATGAGCTTACAATCACCAGTGAGAGGTAAGGTTGAGGCATGATTACATGCTGTTTATTTTTTTAGCCAAAATGACTGTTATGATCATTTGTCTTTTCAGGTTCTTATTGTGCCCCCAATAAATTGCTGCAAACCCAATTTTTATAGTGCTTTCTATGAGTGAAATGCACCTAACTGTATCTTTTTTAAATGACATAATTTGGTCATGAGCCTAGGATTCTGTATTTTATTCATTGGATTATCTTTTGTTTTTCTCCTCCCTCCATTGCTCATCCTTGCAGGGTTGATAGAAATATTGCTGTGCTTGTGTTTCTAAGTCTTTCAAATTTATTTATTTATTTTTTCAGCTTAGGGAGATCTTATAATTGTGGGGAAAAAAAAAACACAGTGAAAAAGGAATCAGAAGAAAAATAAAAAAGTGAAATTACATTTTGGCTGAGCATTTGAGACTAGAGAGGGGAATTGTCCCCCCCTTTTTTTTTTTTGGGGGGGGGGGTGGGTTGAGAGGGGAGGGTTGGTTGTTGTTGAGAGGGGAGGGTTGGTTGTGAATAATAATATAAAGCTGATAATATAGCAGAGTGCACTTTCTTTCCACTAGTCCACTACACTTTTTTTTTCGTAGGATTCTTTTCACTATTCTTGGACTGCGCATTTTATACCCTCTATGCGACAGGAACCTTTCATTCAAAAAAGTTTCCTTTAGATGCCTCAGGTAGTTTTGGGGAACCTAAATCTGATAATATAGCTCACTGTTTATTCACCTTCCCACTGTATGTTTTAAAAATGTTTATTCTTTCTTTCAGGTTTGAACATCGAGAGGAGAACAGAAAGGACTGTCTTAGGACTCTATTTTCTCTTGTTGAGGAATGTGGAAAAGCTAATAAGCTGGTAGAGGATGCTCGAACTTCCTATGTCAAAGATAGACTCAGAGCCAATCCAGAGTTCATGGAGAGGTTGCGGGCCAAGACCATGAGACTGAGAGGGTCTACTGCAGTGCCTATGTGAGATTTTTTATTTTTAAATCAGCAATGGCTTGCTTCATGAAAAATAAGATTCCTCTTTTGGACAGCAGTATCCGCATACTTGTCTGATATGGTCGATCTCAGTTTGCTGAGAAAATTATTTCGCAAGGGCCCTGTTCTCAGATACGTTTCGGGGTAAAACAATTCTCATGTTCCATGTTGGCATTGATATATTTTGCTAGTCGATGGCTTAGTTTATTGCCATAATTTTCTTTTCACTGGTAGGTTTAATTTGGTTCTTGTGAAGTTATTTGGAGCTGTTTGAAGGAGTGATTGCAGCCAATCTTTTTTTAACTTCCAAAACTCTTTTAATATGGACTATTACATTTAGTTTTTTTTCAACTATAGTAGTTCCATCTGGAAACTCATTTTGCCTTTGAACATTTTGCTCTACTAGTTGACATACTGGCTACTGCATTGCCTTTACAGTCTTATCTTCAAGTTCAGCTTATCACCAAAATTATCAGGACATGTTTTTTGGTCCCTTAAGCTTTTAAAAAAATAAAAAAAAAATGTTGGTTCTTGCGAGTTCTTGTCGTTGCCTGGAGGGAATCAACCCAGTGGTCCTGGTTCGCGAGGAATATAGCTTGTGAAAGGCATCCAACACATTCCAAACTTACGGAAGAAGTTTGAGAGAAAGTTGAAAAGGTCAAAAAAGGGAGAAAATAAATGAAAGTAAATCATCTGGCCGGTAAGCTGATAAGATTAACAATACAAAAACCCTACAAGCTTTGCAGCAGAAGATGGCGTAGCGTCTACAGCAACAGATACAGTTATTGCAGATCATATTGAGCGTCACAATTGGCAGTGAAAATGGAAACCAGAGTTTCTCTTTGACAAAAAACAGGTAAAGAAGTGTGGTGGGAAGCATAATAATATGGAAGCAGGGTCTTCGGCTCCTTGTTCTTGTTCTGGGAAGTGTGGCCATAATGCAGCGGAGTTCATTTGCGGATGCGTTTGTTGCCCACTATCCATCTTATGGTGTTGCATCAAGCTACCATGCAATATTGCTCGGTGTGCTGCCAATAATGCCAGGCGCTTGTCTTCTTGTGGATCAAAGAAGAGGGTTTTTGCAGAGTATTCTTCATTTTCTGACATCGATTTTCATACTCCTGTGTCGACTAAACCACATACAATACCCTATAAGGGATTGAGTGCCCCAAAAAACAGGATGACACAGGCCTCATGAGTTCTAGTACTGTACCTCTCTCTCTCTACTTTATGTTTCTCTCTTCATAAATGTCAACTGCCTAATTGCATGAGGGTACTCTCTTTAAGTTCAAGTCTCTCCGAGTTGCATGATTTATAGCCATTAAATATTTGGACCAAGTTTTGGATGGATCAATTTTTCTTTCAAGATGCACAAAAGTGTATGGAAACTTGTACTTGGTTTAGGAGGAGAGAACGCGCCAAAACCATAAATAGTGAACTTGTGGAACACCTCTAAGTCTCTAACAAAATGGTTGTTCATTTTCAATTTATGAAACCAAAAAATGAATTTAAATTTCTAAAAATGGATGTTTTCATCGGAGATGCTTCAACTAAATTAAAATATTATTTGAAATCTTTGAAAGAGATCAAACAATTTATACCAGTACTGTGGTTTATTTTGTAATCTCAATATTGACCTGTTAGAGGTTTAAATCAAATATAACACTACTAAAAACCCACTTCTCCTCATCTCCTCTACTTTTCAAGTGATAAAAGATTTTCCTTTGATAATTTTGTCACTAAGAGTAATAGTTCTATTCTTATTAGGATATTTTGATATAATTTATATCACCACACTTCATTTTAATAGCCGAAATATATCTAACAATAAGTATCTGTTTCCACTAGCTTATCTTAAAATCATTTTTGGAGTTTAAAATTTCACTTGATTTAAGAGAGGAATAAAAATTACTTTTAAACAACTTGAGAAATGATAGAATGGTTGACAAAATTTTCATACTAAAAGTTATTGTGACAAAAGTTAAGGATCCCAACTTTGAGACAGTCACTTCTACTATGGAAATTTTGATATGTAAAGACATGGTTTAGATATAACACTAAAGAATATGTGGAGAGAGAGTTCTCTTAAAGTGATTTTAGAAAAAACTTACACAAATGAGCTTTAAAAGTTAAAAAATCACTTAAACATTAGAATTAAGTTGGATCTATTTCAAAAGTCAAAATTAAGTGTGAGTTAATATAAATTATATTAGAACATCCCTATAAGAACAGAATGTATTAAAGCAATGGTAATGAAAGATATTCAAAATCACATCAATTAAAGTAGAAAAATATACCACTACATCAACAAATCACTATTGAGTGCATTAATCATCATTTCAACACTTAAAACAACTCTCTTCTTAAAAATTAAAGTTACAAACTGTTGTAGTCATGATTCGGGCAAATCTGTTCATGCAAAAGGATTTATTATTGTCAAGAATGGGATTCGAACCCATGCCCTTTCGGACCAGTACCTGAAACTGGCGCCTTAGACCAACTCGGCCATCTTGACTTGTTTTTAAATTTTGACAATTATTTAATTTTGTCTATACCAACTCGAAATTGTTTTTTTTTTTTTTTTTTTTTTTTTTTTTGTGGTTAAAAAAAAGTTTAGGTGAAGGGAGGCTACCCCAGTCCAGGTCCAAGGCAAGTTGGAAGCCTTAGCAAGGACTTACATTGGACTTATAGATTGTCCACCAAGAAAGACTGCTAGCAGTGAGAATTGAACGATCCTTACCAACTCAACCAACCCCCATTGGCGATAATATTGTCATATTACCTCAATTCATTTGTTTCTTTATTTTTTGGGAGGTCTGGAAAACAATTCATTTTATGACATTGTTTTTTATTTTTTTTGTTTTTTGTTTTTTTGTTTTTTTTTCCACAATTCATTACCATCTCTTTCCCTGTCCTCTCAGTATGTATAGACTTCCACACATGGTCCACACTAGCTAGTGTAATAATCTAAGATATTTTCATTTTCGTTTTTTAATTAAAGGATCCGTTTGCATGAAATTTTTTTTTTTAAAATTATTTTTGGAGTTTGAAGTTTCACTTGATCTAACAAATGTGGTGATAATCACTTTTAGACAGCTTGAGTGATGAGAGACTGAGAGGATGGTTAGCAAAATTTCATACTAAAAATTATTATGACAAAAGTCTTCAATTTTTGCTGCAATCACTTTTAGGGACCGTTTACTTTAGCTTCTTTTAAAATCACTTTTGGAATTTAAAATTCCATTATATTTAGGAGATGCAGTAATAATCACTTTTTTGATGAATTGAAGCGTAATTGGAAGGATGTCAAAATTTTAAAATTTTCATACTAGAAATGATTGTGGTAAAAGTTAAGGGACCTCAACTTTTGCCACAATCACTTTTAATATGAAAATTTTGATACATGAAGGCATATTATGAACACAACTTTAAAGAAATATGTGAAGAAATAGTTTTCCAAAAGTGATTTTAGAAAAAGTTAATGCAAATTGGTTCGTAGTTTGATAATTTTTAGGGCGCATTTGGATAAACTTCTATTTCTGTTTTTCTACTTTTAAAAATACAAAAATGGAAGTTTTTGATATTTTATTTATTACAAAATTTTGGTAGTTACTTTTAAAAGTTGAGGTAGCAAGAGATGAATTTCCTACTACTTCAAAGAGTTGAGGTAGTAAGAAATGAATTTCTTACTATCTCAACTTTTAAAAGTTACTATCAAAATTCACACTAAAAACTTTTATCTTTTTACTTTTAAAAGTTAGTCGTGGAGAATGACATGACAATTGGGTTCATTAATTTTTAATGCAATCAAAATCAAGTGCCAACTCATTGAACAATGGAATATATGTGATTTCCAAACCAGCACAAAGCCTTTTTTTTGTTTTTGTTTTTGTTTTTTGTTTTTTTTTTGTTTAATGTGCCTTTCTAGGATAGCATGGATTTCTAATGTTTCCTATGGCGATGGAAGCATATTACAAATATAATTGATGATTCCTCTACTGACTTTCCAAGAAAATTACTACCTATTGCCGGTCAAGACTTAACGAATCTAGCTCAATATTGAATTAATTAGGCCATGTTTGTATTAATTAAGTTTGTTTAAAATTATTTTTGGAGAATTATTTCTTCACATACACATCTCTTTATAATTATGTTCAAACAATGTCTTCATAAAGTAAAAAAGCAAAACACAGATAGCTCACCTCTTATATAATAATTAAAGTAAACTTTTACTTGGACTCAACAACCTTTCCACTCAGCTATGCACTTTTTATATTGGGGATTTTGGAATTAAGTCCCCTTAATTTTATGTACTGCATGAAGTCCTAGGCAGGTCTATATTTAGCCAAAAGCAATATACTGTCAAAAATGCCCCTAGCTTTTAACTGAAATAGGAGAGAGAAGAGACATTGAGAGAGAGAGAGAGAGAGAGAGAGAGTAGGGATGGCAATGGGCGGGGTCATTTTCCACTCCCCTGTCCCCATCCCCGCCCTGTACCCTGGTGGAAAATATAATTTTATCCCCGTCCCCGCCCCCATAAGGACGGGGAATCCCCGTCCCCGCCATTAATTTCAATAATAAATTTAAAATATAATGCATTAAATGTGTTTTTGAGAGAGTTCAAAACCATTACCTTCACTAAAAAGCTTGTATTTTAAGAGTCTAAACCACTAAATTGCATGTTGTTTGTAATATACTTTTTAAATAAATAATTTTCAATGACTCTTGATTGTAATATACTTTAAAAATAAATAATCCTTCAACGACTCCCTCAAATGGATCCACTAAAAAAAGCAAGCGTTAGATTAGACATTTTGAAAATTAAATGTTGGATTGCATATTTCGCTTATAGATGCATGCCCAAAATCACATTGATCCAATGGCTAATTTTTCAAAACAAGAATTATGAATAATTAAAAATTGTAACAATTTTTGATAATTTTTTGTACTTCATCTCAAAAATATGATTTTTTTTAAAAAAAAAAAATTAATTGTTTGATCAATGTGATTTTTGTATTTATGATGTGTCATGTGTACACACATATAATTTAATCCAATCATTAGTTTATCAATATACCTATTCTTTATTGGTTTTGCAAACCATATGTCAAACTATGGATAAGGTGGTGTGCGTAGGATCAATAGTAGAAAAGATTTTGATAAATTGAGCGTTGGATTAGATACAATTGTTATGAATTTCATGTTCGCAAAAAATCATAGTGATCTAATGGTCAGTTTATGACAAATGTTCATGAAAAATTATAATAATTTAATTCTTCAAAATGTCACAATTTTTATCCAGATAGATTTTTTTAAAAAATAACATTTGGATTATTTTGATTTTTGGCAAGTATGTAATTTATAATAAGTGCATCTAATCCAACGGTCAGTTTTTCAAAATCTATTTTGTGTTTTTCCTTATAGAATATAGACTATAGAGGTCATCTTACACATAAACAACATAGTTGTGTAAAGTGCAACTTATAACAACATTGTTATTGTCATCGTGAATAGAGATAAAGCTTGAATAATTGAAAAGAAAGAGAGAATTAACAAACTTAACACAATAAGGGAGACTTGACTTATTCTATAGGAAATATATAAGAATGGTTAGAAAATGTTAGATTGTTAGTGAGATCATCGAGATGGGAGAAAATCAAGTAACCAATATTATTAAAAAATGGTTAAAAATGTTAGAATTGATAGAAGGGACATAAAAGTTAGGAGGTCATTAATAATTTAAATTATATTTTATATTATATATAATATAATATATAAAATATAATTTATGTATCATATAAAATTATATGTTTTAAATATAAAATTTATATAAACGGGGATGGGGAATCCCTACGGGGCGGGAATCGGGAATCCCTACAGGGCAGGGATAAATAGGCGAGACAAATATTTATAACCCCATCCCCGTCCCATACCCTGAAAAATTCAAAAACAACCTGCCCCTATAGGGGCGGGGATGGGGCAAATTGCCATCCCTAAGAGAGAAAGAGGGGGGGGGGGGGAGAACAAAAAAAGGGGGGGAGAACCAAAAAGAGAGAGAGAGAGAGAGAGAGGGGATGGGGCAAATTGCCATATATCCCTAAGAGAGAGAGAGGGAGAGGGGAGAGCAACAAAGAGAGAGACAGAAAAGAAGTTAGCGAGCTGTCTCCGGTGCAGATCGTCTCCTCTTTGTCACAGATCGGCGTCGACGCTGTGGATGTGCATGTGTGAACAGCTCCATTTGCCTCTCTTACGCTGTTGTCACATTTCTTTCTTCTCTCCTACTTTCTTATTCTTCTTGTTAGCCCTAAGGTTAATTCCGTTGATCACATTTTGATGATAAATAAACATTATTTTAATCACTAATATATGGTTAAAAGTGTTGTGACTCTTTAGATTCAAAGACATATCTTGTTGGAGCTCATCAACATATCCCAAGCAATTTCATTATGAAAAATGCTCAAAATCAAAAGCTCATGAAGACCATGAAGATCAATTTGAAGCAAATTCCTTGAAGATCTTTTAAAGCCAAGTTGCATTATAAATTATATGTAAGGCATCTCAAATCATTTAACATTACATAGCTCAAAAACTAAATGTTTTACTCATATTGCATTGTCATACATATCCTTGAAATCTAGTAAAATATTTTGGAACCAAATCAAAAATGCTTTTAAGCACTTAGGTAACTAGTTTACATGTTAAAAGTTGATTTGGACTTAAGAAACTTAGAAAAATGGCTTAAGACCATATCTAGTCGACTAAACCATCTAGTCTAGTCGACTAACTATGATCCAGTAGCCATGATTCTGATAAATCTATTTCGAGTTGACTAAACATATAAGATAGTCGACTAACTTGCTTTGTAGTCTACTAAGTCCCTTGTTCCAGTCGACTAAATGCAGGTCAGTAGCCAAGCTTTGTGTAGCAGTCAAGCTAGTCGACTAACCCTGATCTTCTAGTCGACTAATCGATCCCGAAAAGTTTTTCCTAAAGAATTTTAAGTTGCTAGTCGATTAACTAGTCTTGTCTAGTTGACTAATCGTGCCCGAAAAACTTGTATACTTTGAATTTTTAGTCAGTAGTCGACTAACTACCTCGATCTAGTCGACTAACTCATCTACAAAAGAAAAACAGCTAATTCTTTTTATAGTAAGCTGAGCATTAATTGCTCTCTGCTGCTTCTTTCTTCTCCAATCAGATTCAAGAGACTTGCAACGGCCATTTAAGCCCTATTGCATTATAAATAAGTGTCTTGCTCTCATTTATTGCTAATCAATCCAATATAGTTAAGAGCATTCATTGTGAGCATTCATCATTCAAAGCGTCCTTGTGAAAATCTCTTGAGCTATCTTTGTTAATTATTTGAGAAGCCATTAGTTTGAGCTTGTACTTGTGCAAATCAACTTGTTGAAGCATTTATTGTATCAAACATAAATCTTGTATTTATTGTGAGCTAAGGGCTGAGTGATAACCCTGGTGAAGCTTGGAGTTTGTTGGTCAAACTAAAGCTTGAGAAGAAGTTCTCTTGGTGAGCAATGGTTTAATCTTCATCGAAAGTAAGATTAAGTGCTTTGGTAGCATTGATTTTTATCTCCATCGAAAGTGAGATTGGTTGTAAAGGTTTCTCTACCTTGAAGGAGTGATCCATAGTGAATTGAGGAATCCTTGAGTTTGGTGCTTAAGGAGTGGATGTAGGCGGAGTCCGAACCACGTTAAATCACTGTGTTTGATTTCTCTATCTCTCTCTCATTTCCAATTAAGCTCTATTTATTTGTATTTCTACTGATATTAATTGGACCATAATATTTGGTAATATTTGCTTAAAGTTTGCCAAAACCCTATTCACCCCCCTTTAGGGTTATATAACTTGAGACAACACTTCTTCTTCCATCTTCTATGGTGGTTCGACGTCTGTAACAAGCAACTAGTCCATCTTCAAACAACAACCACTGCAATAGACTCTTTACCCTCTCATCAGATCTAAGCAAAGATTTGACGATGACGAAGTTGAAGGTGATGACAGTAGATGTGGTGGATTTGGCGCCTTCTTAAACTCAAAGCCATGGTCCATTCCTTGCTGGTATTGAGGGCTTGATGTCGAAGTTGATGTTGGCTTAGATCTATGTAGATTCTATTGTATCACCATGCGAATTCGAGGCGCGTGAGTTTTGAGTGTGAACCTCAGTGAAAACAAAAGTACAGAGAAATGAGAGAGAGAGAACATCGCCCAATCGCCGCATTGACCTTGTATCGCTGGAGGATCGCGCGGCGTCGTTGTTGATATGACGAAGTAGAAACTCTTTTTTTTTTCCTTTTTCTTTGATATGCTTCTCTGATCTCTGTTCACAAGTTGAGAGATCTTCTTCTTCTTTTTTCATATTCTTCTCTCTCTTCTCTATCTCTCTATCTCTTTGCAACTCAGTGATGTCAAAATAGGATTTGGTATGGCATTTCCTCATCCCGCTAGCAGTGCAACATGCAAAGATTGTGATTGTGGTTTAAAAATTTGAAGAGATTGTTTGTAAAAAAGATTATGATTTCAAAATTTGCAGAAATTTGCAAGATTATTATTGTACAATGGTTGGGGATACAACCTAGGACCATTATTTTTCTTTACTTTTTCTACAATGAAATTCATAAAATGTAATGAAAATCAAAGTAATGGTATGGTTGAATTTGGAATGGACTCTAGTTGAATTTGTTGTTTTATTGTTGACCATTTATAGAAAAAAAGAAAAATGTAGTGAAATGCATAAATAAATGCAGTAAAAAAAAAAAATGCAATGAAGTCCTGCATCCGACACAGTGAAGTAGTGAAATGCAATGAAAATGATAAATTTTGTATTTTTAAAAACTAATTTTTATTTCTAGGACTGCATGCATTAAAAAAAAAAAAAGAAAAAAAAAGCCAAGACAGGACTTTAGCCATTAAAAATTCTAAATGAAGACTTTATGTAAGAGAGGTCCTCCAATAGGACTTTTGACCAAAAATCCTTTTTATATTTTATTTTAACAAAAATGCCAACCCAATCACATGCCACCTTCTCCTAGTTATAAAAAAAATGTAAGATGAAAGGTACGAAAGTCATTTCTTTTCATAATAAATATTTTTTAAAAAATTGATTATGTATTTTCAAAGAAATACAGAAAACCAATTGAAATCAAAATATGAAAAACTCAAAAAAGACAAGATAGCTAGCAACAGTCCAATATGCTGAAATGAGCCGAAATGGTCCTTCTAAGATTTGGCTAACGTGGATTGGGAATCTTCTAGTTTTAATCCAAAGTGGGCCAAACCCGGAATATAATTGACAGTGTTAACGTTGAGAGGACGAATATTGCAATCCCAAGGAACTATAAGTCCACCCCAATTTTTATGTTTTCAAAAATGCCCTCAAATGATTTTACCATTTAGAACAAGTACAAATCTAAAATGCCTAATTTATCTTAACTCAAATACTAAGTTCAGCCCAACTATTCTCCATTCATTTTACCATCATCTTATTCAAACCTCCATTTCCCCATTCCTTATAAACTAATTCCCCATTTGAATTTTACTCATTTTCTTTATATTTGGTTAAATCTTATTCATCTTCCTTCTTCTTTTCCTTTTCCTTCTCCTTCTTCTTTCTTTTTCTTCATTTTTTTTCCACCATCTCATATAAACCCACATTATCCATCGAATTTTCTTATTTTAGACTTAAGGATTTAAATATTTTTTCTT
>JAESVK010000608.1:1120750-1170689 GCA_017140935.1 Hamamelis virginiana
TAATCCAACAGTCATATTTTGAAAAAAGACCGGAAAATTGATAAGATTTTGAAAAAAAAAAATCACATTGGCATCTAGAAAACACCAACCGTTGGATTACTGTGATTTTTGGTAAGCATGATATTCATAAGAATTTTAATCAATCCAACGGTAGGTTTTTAGAAACATGATGTAAAATTAGCCCTACACATGAAACCTAAGACAGTCAATTACAAGTTGCACCTGATACGAAGCTGCGTGAGATTACTTGAGTATAGCTAATAATTAGTGACAGTTAGAAAAACCTACAGTTGGATTAGATATATAAACTCCTTATGAATGTCATGTTCACAAAAAATCATATCGATCCAACGGTCAATTTTTAAATAATAACTATGGAAGATCTGTGATATTTTGAACAACAAAATAGACAGTTATTAATTCATATTGGCATTTTTAAAAAATCGACCGTTGGATAATTGTGATTTTGCAATCACGATATTCATAAGAATTTTTTTCAATCTAATGGTGGGTTATGTATTTTACAAATTATGAATCTTTTATTTTAATAAATCTTAATTAATATGAAAACCAATTTGCACTAGCTTTGTTTAAAATTACTATTGGAGAGCTATGAATCTACTTGTCTGTTTATAATTATGTCCAAACTATCTCTACGCATATTAAAATTTTCTTATTTAAGGTAATCGAACTTTGACCAACCATTTTAACTCCCCTCAAACTGTCTAAAAATAATTATTACTCAGCTCTTAAATCAAGCTAGTGAATATGGATGTAAAATAAAAATTACTTTTAACTTCATTTATTTTTTATATTAAAAAAATGTAAAAAGTACGTAAAATAAAAAAATATTTTTACTTTTACATATGTTTTATACATGGGAGTTTGGGTTAAAAACAATAATAAAGCGGGCATGTTCACAAGCACCTATTAACGAGCTTATTCACAAGCCCATTCATAAGCATATTCACGAACATGTTTGCAAGCCTGTTCACGAGCCTTGTTCGCGAACATAAATAAGGCAAACCCAGGACTGTTTGGGCTTGGCTTTTTATTAAACGAGCCTAAGTTTGAGGGTTGGGCTTGGATTGTTTATTAAATAAACGAACTCAAACCGAGTCCTTATCGAACTTGTTTGTGATCCGCTACCAACGGCTCAGCTCACTTGCGGCCCTAATCCTCAATATATTATTAGACTTAATTGTTAATTTTGAATCTAAAAAAACAATCAATATATCATGTCTTTAGTAAAGTAATAATTGTTTGTTAGTTTGCAACTTGTTCCATTTGTTTATTTCACCTATCTATTAATTTACACACTTCTTAGTTGGCATATGATGTATGGTTCACATACATGAAAGTAATATTTTTATTTTTTTTAATATCATAAAGATGATTAGTTGACATGAGCACATGTTGCATGAAAGACGGGAAGACCTTCCTCTCTCTTTTTATTTTGTAATATGTACAAAACCTCTTCATTCATTATACTGTATATGAACTTTGAAGCTATATGCACGTTTACATATATCTGTACATTGTAATTGTAAGTGGAAATATATATACATATATATACACATATACGGACAGGGTATATACATATATCCCATTATAGAACAGGTAACAATATTTCATCAAACTACATGCCGCAACATTTATCTGATTTTCTTCTCTTTCACTGGCCCTCTTGGAATCTTGTTTAGAACATTTGAGTCAAATTCTCTGTACATTTTCTTCATCCATTGGTTCAAATTGTAAGAAAGATCATCAACATCATCCTTATATCGCCTGTAAAGAAATGGCAGGGTCTCCAGGCAGAGAACGCCTAGAAGCACAATCAACAAATTAAACTTAGCCCAAAAGCTCAAAATCATTTGATTAAAAGATGATCGAATAATATATAAGGTAATTAATAAGTTCATCTTACGTACCCACAAACAGGAGATTCAAGAAGCTGAAGTAGGTTCCAATAACTGACAGTATCCATAGAGAAATAATCGCCTGAAAACCAATACATAAGGAAAAGCATATATAATTGAACTTAGCTTGTTGGAGCGGATCATTTAATTTAATTTATAGTACTTAATTTAATGGGGGAGTGGTCTCCAGGCAGAGAACGCCTAGAAGCACAATCAACATATATAATTGAACTTAGCTTGTTCCCTTTCACACAATTATAATATTATATATTATAATTTATATAATATAATATATATTATATTACACAAATGATCCTATCAGCATATGCTTATATAAACTTACATCAACATGAAGCCTATAGATAATTGTGTGATGCATATTTTAAAAAACTGATCACCGTTGGATTAGATACTGTACTTATGCATATTATGATGCCAAAAATCACAGTGATCTAATAATCGGTTTTTCAGAAATGTCACACGGAAAAACTATGGCATTTTTCAGCGGTCACAGTTTTTCATAGTTATATTTTGAAATTCTAACATTGGATCACCGTAACTTTTGGCATGCATGACATCCATAAGTATAGTATATAATCCAACGGACAGTTTTTCAAAATATACATCCTACAATTATCTATGTCCTTCATGCTTGCATAACTTATGCAAGCATATGCTGCCTAGATGATATATATTAATGTTTGTTGAGATTTATATGTATACCAGGAAGAAGCGCGGAAAATCTTTTCCGGTTGCAATGTTGAAGTAATCTGACAAGAGCTTGCTGAGTCTAGTGTGGAAGACCAACGCAACTTCTTTGAATGCAGATTCGTCTATTATGATTTTAGGGATTGTCGGGGGAGTCCTGAAGAAGAAGTATAATTAAGTACGTTGATACTTGCAATTAACAGATAAATTAAAGAAAGGGAACTTTCTCAAGTAAAAAGAATTGCAGTATTATAATGTGGCCATTGACTGCCATTCCATGAAAGTATATATTCTTCCTTTTTAGTTTTTTCATCACAAAAAAAATTATTTATGATGTAAAATCTTTTACACCATAAGTTGATCCTAATTTTGGTTAGGGATTAAGCAATTAATATGCTAATTATATATAATACAGTTGCCAATTCAACCTTTGCAGGACCTGTAAATTGTAATGCATGGCCAGATGTAGCAGTCTGTGAGGTAGCTAGCTAGATCGAGGGCGTTTTTTGGTTGAATTAAGGAGATGGAAGATTACGTACCATTTGAAAATATCTGCGCCCGTGTACCAAATGAAGACCACAAGCATTGCAGTGATGATGATGTGACATAGGAGAGTCACAAAATTGTACTCAACAACCTCAAAAAGAAACCATATCACCGTTATCCCCATCAGAAGTGTAACTGACGCCGGTCTGTTCCTCCATAGCGACAACAAATCCGCAACTGCAAATTCATTTTCTATACTTGTCAACAATATCATGCAACAAGAACGTACTAGCTGGAGAATGTTTGTAAAATTAGATCAGTGAAAAATGATTAATATCGACATATGGCCTTGTGATCTTAAAAATATATGGATTGTACCTTTTGCTTCTCGGAGAATGGATTGTATTGGCCTTTGACTCGACATGGTAATTGGTGAAAGTTATTTTGTGTTGCTCATTAATTTTGGCATTGAGAGATATATAAACATGGGGTGGGTTCTAAGCTTGGTATCGAAGAAAAAGTACATTGGGGATAAAGAAAGGAATGGTTTGGGGTATGCCTAGCTTTTACTCTTGCTTTGTATTCCCTCTGATACAATTAAAAATGAGCTTACCTTGTGGGTGGAGTCTACCATGATGCCTAACAAAGAATAAACAACATGCACTTCTCTGGATCGAGGTGCCATGAAAGCTGCATGGGGGACACAACACTCTCTTCTAATAGGCCTCCCGTAGGACGTATCTACTTCTTCTTCTTCTTATTTTTATTTTTATTTTTTTATTACCTCCTTCCTCATAGCCTATTTTTTATTGTAACAATTAATTCAACTAGAATATTAAAAAAAGAAAATGCTATGCGTTGCTACAAGCTATCACTATATTTATATATAGCTACAGCCTACAAGAATGAAAGAATGTAAAATTTCAAAATTATCCATTTGTCCCTTATTTCCTTCTTGTAGCGATAACTTGTAGTGACTAGCGACATATAGCATTCCTCATTAAAAAATTATGCAAAGGGATATATCGTGTTAATATTTATTCTTCTTAGCCCAACAATTAGAGTGGGTTTTAAAAGTGCTTGAACTTTTAAATTTTTGTCCAACACTAATAACTCTATTTCAAAGTGCTGTCCCAATCAATTCACAATATTATAAATCCTAAGGCTCTATTTGGATTAATTCAGGAAGCATGAAGAAAAGGAAAAGAAAATTGTAAAATTTGTTAAGGGATAAATTCCTTTTATAAATTTTGCACCTTATAATTTCTCTGATTTCTTTTTTTTTCCTTCTAACTTTTCAGGGTTCCAAACAGATCATTGATTAGGACACATTGAAGAGGCACCTATATATAGAAAATTTAAAATAATCTTAATTCCTACTACATTGTACTTGTTAGTGATTATAATGTAAGCATGAACGTATAGATTTCACATATTTTGTCGTCAAAATTTCCATACATCATTCTTATTTTAATGTATATGTACTATGTAGGGCAGGTGTTAACCCCTAGGCATCTTCTGTAACATTGTGTGCGTTTGTATAGAAAAATAGGAATATTTCATTAAATACATGTTACGTATGGCCGGTGCTGGCCAGAACATTTTGCCGTCTGCTATACTGTGTACTCTCCTCATTAATTAATTGTACATGTAAGTAAAATACGGGTGTGGTGCTTCATGCAGTAAGTGGACCACCATCATCATATAAACCCTCATTAATTTTTCTCTTAAAAAAAAAAAACTTAATTTTTCTTTTTGGAACTCAGCAACTAATACAGAATTAATTAAATTCTGCTCTTAGTTAGCAAGCCCAATCTCTTATGATCTCTCTCTCTCTCACACACACACACATATATATAGATATGGTCGATCGGTCCATGAAATTTTTGATATGGAGATCATTATAAGGCCATCCTAGATGGTGGATTACATGATGCACTTTGATTGTAAAGGGAGCATTACATTTCTCATATAGAGGGCTGGCCCTGAGAATTTAGGAGCCCCAAGCACGTTCATAAAATGGGACCCTAATATGTATTGATAAAAAAATAAAAATTGTGCATAAATATAAAGTACATAATATTTTTCTTTTGTTTGCTAATACTCATGCAAAATTTGGTGGCATATACACTACTACAATCATATACTAAACAAAAATGGAGTAACGATAATAAAGCTTTTTTTTTCTTCTTCTTCTTTTTCATCTTCTTATTGGTTTTGGGTTATTTTAATCATAGAGAAAATGTGAGAATTCTAATAGATTTTGAGTTACTTGGTTGTCAAGAATATATGGATCATTGAGGACTCCTACTTTTTAGCAAAATTTGGGAGGCCCAAAGCGATGGGTTGCTTGACTTGCACGGCGCCCGCAGGGCCAGCCCTGCTCATATGGGAAGCAGTGTGAGTTTAATTTTCTAGCATATAAAAACTAAGTTCATCCGGGGGAGAGATCGGGCTTCAAGAAATATTGAATGGCCTTATCAATACACAAATGTATAACTCCCCAAATATTGAATGGCCTTATCAATACACAAATGTATAACTCCCCAGGAATTTCAATTGCGCTTATATTCATCACTGTAGGAAAATAAATTGCAGTTTTGAGTGTTGAGCAGCATTCTAGAAATGGAACTTTTTCCATGGCAAAAACTAATGTTTTGCATCACAAATTCACAACGTTGGTTTCTAATTTGTAAAATTTTGTGCACACGTCTCTTGACCCGGCCAAATCCACAACGTTGGTTTCTAATAAATAAAATTTTGGGTACACGTCTCTTCACCCAAATCCTTTGTTAACTAAATTTGAGCGAAGAGCTGAGTTCGAAATTTTTACATGCTCAAGTTTCCTAATGTCAACTGATTTCCCAATTTTGATGGTCCAATGTGCGAACGTGGTCCAGTTAACATTCTCCAAATTTAATTAACTTCAATTTTGATTGGAATACCAATAGCGTGTTTTTCTTGATGACATGAAGTTTTGAGTGTTGAAATAAATTATTTATAGTAGTTGGAATACCAATGGCATATTTATACTCGAAATAACCCTAAAATCCTTAATACAACCGAAATAGGAAAAAATTAGAAAAAATGAAATATTGCCAAAAATGGAAATATGCAATATAAAGCCAAATACGCTAATTTAAACCCTAAGAATAGTCACAAAATCAATGGTTTATCAAATGAACTTCCGTAGGATAAGTAATTGATTAGTGAAATCTTTCCAAAAATAGCAAAATCGCTTAATTGAATGTCTTAAATTTAGAAAAGTACAATCAAATGCCACAAAGTCAACGGTTTAGACTCTAGATGAAGAAATTTGGGTAAAAAATAGTGTATTGTTTGTCTCGCCAGTCGCCATTTCGATTCGACTTGCCAATTTTCACGCGATTCCATTGTCTACTACTTTCATTCCTATTAGTTTGTGTTATGATTTTATCTCAAAAATGCTCATGTAGCATTTCTATTTGGGCCTCTTTTATATATCCAACTGCTCCATAAAAATCATGGACCACCAACCTAGTCCGATCTGCATCAATGAGTAAAATGAGTATTTTTTCAAATGTTTTGCATAACACAAGTACAGTCAAATGCCACAATGGAATCACGGAAGGTTGTGTGTAAATTACTTTGGGCCCATTTGATAACGTATCTTTTATTTATTTTTAAAAGCTAAAAATTAAAAATTAATGAAATTTTTAGTTTATTTGGATTAGTTATTACTTTCTATTTATTTATTTTTTTTAACCACTCTATTTATTTACTTTTAAAAGCATAAAAATTAGAGCTTCTTATAATTTTGAATAGACAAAATATTAATAATTATTTTTAAAAGTTTAAGTAACAATCTTTTCAAGTTTTTGTGAGTTTGTAAATATAATCGTTTAAGAAAATAGTAAACAGTTTCCAAAAAATAAAAAAAGAAGGAAAATTACAGTTGCTTCACTGTACTATTGTTCAAAAACACTTTATACCCTTAATACTTTTAATTGTGACACATTGACCCTATACTTTTGTAATGTGACAGACAGGGCCGGCCCTGGGATTTGGGTGACCTTAAGCGAGTTCCTAAAATGAGGCTTTTCTACATTTTGACATTAAAAAAAAAATGTATATATTTGTTTCTCTTACGCTAAAACTTACAACCATACTACAACAAGCAATTCACAAAAGAGTTTTCATTTGGCTCATCTAGAACCTCCTATCACTATTCACTAATACACATAGATCAAACAAATATCAAAATACTTAATCTATTGAAATGAACATAATTCAAATATATAGGAAATAAAGAAAAAAACATAAAGTTAAATCCCTAAATAACATTACTAAATAGAAGAGAATATATGCTAAGGGCCTCAAAAAAATTTGGGCCCCTCTTGGATTGGAGGCCTCAAGCAAATGTTTTAGACTGCAAAAGCCAAGGGCCGGCCCTGGTGACAGATTACATCCTTCTGTCAGCTAGTCATTTGTTTATTTGACTAAAAAATAGTGTTAGACATGTTATTTTTTTTAGGGTCTTATACTATAAGCCCCTTGGTAGTAAGTGATTCTACCCGTAGAACCCTCCTAAAAAATCAGTTTTTGATAATAATAAAAAAATATAGGAAAAGACTAATTTGCCCATATTAACTATTCTATTAGAATTGTTAGATTGTGGGTTTATCACTTTCGTAACAGAGTGATAGCTGGATTGAGGGCGGATTTCTCGCGCCAGAAATCTCGGAATTTTCGCAACGAGTCCAATTCACATCAAACAGATTACGTTTCGGGAAGAAATTGACCACGTTGTCCGACCTACCAGCGCAATATTTCTCAAACCATCCTCCGTCGAGCATGACGAAACAAGAAAAAGTGGGTATGAAAGGTAAAAAGCTGATCTTTCCATCCATTTAATCTTTGTTTCTTGGTTTGTGAATCTCTTTTAAACATGCATTTGTGTATCATTTGCTGATTAAATGTGGCTGAATGAATCAATTATATATATACACTCAAACAGAAACAAAGACGTGAAACAATTATGCGTTGCAGAGATAAATTTATCTCTGCAACGCATCTAGCAAAAATGAAACCAAATTTATCTCTGCAGAGATAAATTTATCTCTGCAACGCATCTAGCAAAAATGAAACCAAATTTATCTCTGCAACGCATCTATCAAAAATGAAACCAAATTTATTTCTGCAGAGATAACGCATGTAGCAAAAATGAAACCAAATTTATCTCTGCAACGCATCTAGCAAACTAGACTCAAATTTAGTTTCAAAAAAGTTTAATTAGAACATGATGAACAAAAATATGTTGATCAAGAAAATGAAACCAAAAATGCATGTCAAAGCAGCAGTCCCAAAAATGCATGTCAAAGCAGCAGCCAAACAACTTTAAATGAACACATCCGTACCTTCAACAACAGAAAGACACCAAAGTCGAAGAACTCAATGTCGAATAACTCTAACAGGGAATCACAGAGTTGCTGGTAAAGAAAATGGATTTTCGTTCAAAACATTTAAACACTAGACTAATGATCTGATAAAATGATAAAATGATAAAGTTCATTCAAATTCAATAACATACCATTAATAAATACAGTTACATTTGTATTTCAAATCAATTTTGCATTATCTCTTCCATGAAATAAGGAAAAGGATTCATTAGACAATCACGTACATGGAAATGAAGCTAAAAGTCAGCAAGGGTAAAAAAGACATTCTCTAATTAAAATATGGATTTATTTTTAATCTAAAAGGGTTTACTGGGAAGGGATCTTATCTATTGGACCTATTGATAATAAAATCAATACTCAGGGTCCTCTCGATAATTTTCCCTTTTTTTTATACAGTATTCATCATAGATGATTAATGTGTCTATAAGCATATCGGTAAAGTATCAGGATTTTTCTCAATATAGTTTAGGAGAAATTACAATTTGATCCCCTATACTACGGCTCAAAAATCTCTACACCGGCCCTTGTACTTCAATTGTGACACATTGACCTCTATATGCTTGATTTATGATACTTTTGAACCATTTTAGAGTTAGTCATTTGTTTATTTTACTGAAAAATGATGTTAGACTTGTTATTTTTTTATGCAGTATTTATTTTACATTGTTAATGTGCCTACAAGCATATCGATGAAGTTTCATGATTTTTCTCAGCATAATTTTATTCATTAAGAATTTCATTTACTCTATGGAGAAAATAATTCATAAAAATAAAAATATTTTTAGAAAAATCGTGAACCTTCACCGATTAGCTTATAGACACATTAACAATTTAGGATAAATACTACATAAAAAAATAACATGTCTAACGTCATTTTTCAGTCAAATAAACAAAAGGCTAGCTGACAAAATGATCAATATATCATATTTTAAAAGTTCAGGATCAATGTGTCACAATTGAGAGCATAGGGTGCAAAATATTTTTGACCAATAGTATAGGGGAGCAAATTGTAATTTTTCCTAAATTTTAATTTGGAAAAATGATCCAAAGGGCCCTGAAAACAGATTTTATTATCACTAAGCCCGAATAATAAGATCCCTTACCAAGGATATATATCCCTATAGATCAAAATTGAAGTCAACTATTAGTAAGAGATTGATAATTCTACCGTATTCATAATTTCAACTCTGATTTAGATTTGACATTCCGATCAAATTTATTTTCCATTTTTTTAGAAATATAAAATGAAATATTTGTAATTGAAATAAATTATTTATAGTATTTGAATTTGAATGACTTTCAAAAGATCGATATGCTTATTGTCTAATCACAATATTGATCGTCTAACTAGATTAACAGACTAAGATTAGGTGAGTTTCAACCACTCATGTTTCCAACTTCTTCTAAACTAGTTTTCTAATTTTCAATCCCTTGCTATCCATACTTTCATGCTCTCTATTTTTTCTACCTCTATATTTTCATATTATTTCATATCTTTAAGAAACTCGTTCTACATTCAACTTGACAGCTAGCTGCTTACATTGTTGCATTAGATTATGAGCTGAACTCATGCAAAGGACCATGGGCGGAAGAAGGCATGTGGTGACTACAAGATGGAAAAATTGACATATTCAACAAGACATGATCTTATATATCTCTGTGTTTTTCTAAGTCTTTTTTAGATCGAGACTCATGTATCTCTTTTTCTTTTTCTTTTTCTTTTTCTTTTTTTAAATCTTTTCTAGAAATATAAAAAATGTTTAAGCTGTTCAATGCTAAATAATTTTTTTTTTCCAAAGATACATGTATGTTTGTGGTTTTTTTTTTTTTTTTTTTAAAAAATCTTTTTAAAGATGCATGAATCTCCAAGATTTGTTAAATGTATATATGAAAATTGACTCTGTGATTCTTTGTATATTTTTATTGATGTAAATTTTTGTATATAATCAAAGCTAAATATATTTATTTATTTAAAAAAAAAAAATGATTTTGCATTCGAAAATTTTGCATGGATAGCAAACTTAGAATTTAAAATTTCAAAATTGTTGAAATAGGGGCAAGATTTTAGGAATTTGGATTTGAATATTTATAAAGTATTTTGGTAACCGTTAAATATAGAAAAAAATTCATATATGGACAATTGTGTCTTTTTACGCACTAAAATTGCATATTCATGTATCTCTATAAACCGTAGGAACCTATTGATTTAAACATCTTATATTAGGGTTTTATTGGTATAAAATTCTTTATGAATTATTTTCTTTATACAGTAAATAAATTTTATAATAAATAAAATATATTAAGCAAAATCATAAAACTTCACTGATATGTTTGCAGGCACGTCTGCAGTGAAGGATATAAATACTATATAAAAAATAATGAATATAACATTATTTTTCAGTCAAATAAACAAATGACTATCTGACAGAAGTGTGTAAAGTATCATAAATCAATTCTAAAGAAGTCAATGTGTTACGAGTGAAAGTATAAATTGCTAATCAATAATATAAGAGTCAAAACTATAATTTTTTAAAAAAATAAAAAATAAAAAACAAATAATAGAAGGGAAAGGGTAAGCGTCCAAAGTCCAAGCTCCAAACGCATGATTTCATCAAACATGGAAGGAAACAAACAAACAATATTATACAGCGGGTATTTATGATGCATCGAACATGGAAAGCAACAAACAATATTAGTATCAAATTTGACACGTGAATAAAAAAATCGCCACACTGTACGAATGTTCGCTGTTCTGTTCTTCCTTTCAACAAAAACAAGAACAGTTGACAATGGCAGCTCTTCACATCTCTCTCTCTCTCTCTCACTCACTATCCCCAAAACATCAAATTCATCGCCACCCACTAGCTTCCCCAAGATTGTAGACTCCACACCAAATGGTTTCAATTGGGTTCTCTCCACTTTCTCTCTCTGTCCCTCTCCGCTTCTGCTCTCCCCTGCATCCCAACCCAAAACCCTCAAAACCCCAACACTCCTCTTCCAATCTCTCCTTCGCCGCAGCCCTCTGCTGCGACTCAACGATGGAGGCGACGGCGCCGGCGGCGACACCCACAAGCTTCGGCTTCAAGAATTTGATGGAAACGTTCACAGTTGATGTGCAGAGAGCAGAGGGAAGGCCGCTGAATGTACCCTTGATTGGGCCTTTTACGATCGCTTCGTCACGGCTTGAGAAGGTGGAGAATGTGGCGATTCGGATTGAATTGAGTAATGGGTGTGTGGGGTGGGGTGAAGCACCAATTCTTCCTTTTGTAACTGCTGAAGATCAGCCCACGGCGATGGCGAAGGCCGCCGAGGCCTGTGAGTTTTTACGGAGGAGTCCGGCGTTGACTTTGGATTCAGCGTTGGGTGAGATTGGTGGGATTCTTCCTGGACATGAATTTGCTTCTGTGAGTAAGATAAGAAAATTAAGATTGTTGTTCTTTTGTTGGATTTTTTTTTTTCCTATTCTTTTGTGGCTATTTTATTTCTTCCTTTGGTGTTGGCTCATGTTTACCAATTTAGAGTTTGGTTTTGATTGTTTGTTGATTATTTGGTCAATTGGTATTGGATTTGGACATTCATTTATCCTTTTACACACACACACACACACACACACACACACACACATATATATATAGTACTTAATTGTTTGGATTTGAATACTTATTTTCATTGAATCCCTTGTATGCATTATTGTTGTTATTATTATTATTATTATCAGTGGTGGTGATGGTGGTCTAACCTGACTCTAAAGCTAGTCCCCATCCTCTATGGGGAGGAGACTGGATCCTTTGAAGTACCAATTGTGGAGGCAGCCAGATGCCTCCAGATTGCAACGACATTAATTATAATCAAAGTTATGCCATAGGAAATGTAAGAAATGCAAATTGTTGAATTTAACTTCACATTTTTGGGACAATTCGATGGAACGGTAATGACCCTCTTTATTTCTCCATAAAATACCATGATGGATTGTAAGACAATATAAGCTAGTTCTCTTATACTTGGGAATACGTTGACTAACAAAAGAGTTCCTTGTTTTATTCAGTTTCTTTTTTCTTCTTCTCTTTTGAGGGTATTTCTAGGATGGAAAATGCTATTCTTCCCACTAAATTGTTTGTACTACCATCCCCAATAGACACGTGGTTTGAAAATAACAGTAGAATAATGGTCTATTTGTTTTGATTGAAAGGCAAAAGTGATGAGCCAAGTTACTTGGAATCAGGAGTTGTGATGTATAGAATTGCTAGTCTAGGGAAGCTTCTTTTGTGGTTCTCTTTCTGTAATTAAGGTTGGTAATCCTTTCATGAGCTATGACTATGGTGTAAGACTATAAAAGGCACATATTTGTCTTTTATCATACCCAAGTTGGGGAATAGGGTTTTTGCTACTCTGGGTGAACCATGTAGGATCCTTGTACTCTGTTTTCAAGTCTATCTTGTGCTAATATTATTTATTTATTTTTCCTGCTGATTAATCTATATATGAGCGGATGAGCCTATACACCACAATGAGATCTTCTTCCATGCCGGCCATAGTTATCAAACCCGGACTGGACATTGATTTGATCGAGGCAATGGATTACTTAGTCACTAGTTGGACGCTAGGTCAACTAGCCAGACCATTTAGTGATAAAAATACATTATCTTAAATTTATTTAAGGTAACTAGAAGGATATGAAACTAATAAGATTAGTTATTGTTTATTGTAATGATATGACACCAAGCAGGACATAGTCTAGTGGTAAGGAAGCTTTATATAGCTTGTTTTAAGGAGGGATTTGTTCGAATTTTCTGGAAAGCACAAACTGTGCATGACATTTTAAATTGCTAGTTAACTGGTCAAGCCTGTGGTTTTCTGCTGGTTTGTCCTGTTCAAATCAGGCTAGTCCGGTTTGTTCTTTATCCAATAGAACTGAGCCGATCTAGGGAACAGGTCAATCGGTCACTGATTGCCTGTCAGGTTCTGATAACATTGATGGCGGCAGAAACTGATATTAGTCTATTAGAACTTTTGGAATCTACAACAAGTTCATTAATTATGTTGATCATATCATAACCGAGTCTACTTATTTAACCTTCCATTGAAACCCCACTCCTAGTTGCTATTGAAGAACAATTGTGGCAGACTGGCAGACATGAATACTTGTGATTTTTTGTACTGAACTACTTTTGATGGAGGAGACTCGTTCAGTAGTGAAAAAGTGCATTTTGGAACTTATCTATACTTGCAAAATTATTTGTTGTCAGTTTATTGATTCTTCTCTTATAGGACATTTGTTTTTCCTCATCTTTATAAAATTAAAGGAGTCATGTTATTCTTATTAAACTTTATCCTTGATTGAAGGTTAGGGCGGGAGTTGAGATGGCATTGATTGATGCAGTTTCTAATAGCCTTGGCATACCCTTGTGGAGGCTATTCGGCGGAGTTTCAAATACTATAACCACTGATATAACGGTTCAGTTCTTTTCTTAGTGATTCTAGCTCATAGAAAAGATATTTATTGGTTCTTTTCTTACTAACTGTAACCATTTTCCTTCTTTCTATCTCCATTTGTTTCTATTTCATTATTTTCTGGGAAAAGGCACTCAGTGAGACTGGCAAATTTTTCATTGACCCCGACCAGTTTATAAATAATGTGTATAGAATTAGTACTAGAACAAAGTAGGACTAAAAACACATGAAAAATTAGTCTCACTCATCTTTGTATGTGCAGATTCCGATTGTTTCCCCAGGGGAAGCTGCTGAATTGGCCTTAAAGTATCGCAAACAGGGATTCAAGACCTTAAAGCTTAAGGTGGGAAAGAATCTGGTTGCAGACATAGAAGTTCTTCAAGCCATCCGTGTGGCCCACCCTGATTGCTTGTTTATCTTGGATGCCAATGAGGGGTACAGCCCTAAGGAAGCTATTGAGGTTCTTGAAAGATTACATGGTATAGCATATATTCAAAACATCAAGTTACCATTTTGCATGCCCAGTTTAGAGAAATAATTGATAATAAAGCAGATAGCTATTGGCTTTTGCATGACCTGACATCAAAAGCTCTCTCTCTTTTCCCCCAATACACACACACACACGTATGTTTGTAATTTTGCATATTTTCTGTGTTTCAAGTATTTAGGCTTCTCCAACGAGGGAAAATTCATTAAATTTTCTTGCAGAAATGGGGGTGACTCCTGTTCTCTTTGAACAGCCAGTTCATAGAGATGATTGGGAAGGTCTTGGGCATGTTAGTCAAGTTGCAAAGGGAAAGTACGGGGTTTCTGTTGCTGCAGATGAAAGCTGTCGGAGCTTACTTGATGTCAAGAGAATAGTAAAAGGAAATTTAGCAGATGTCATCAACATTAAGCTTGCCAAAGTTGGGGTTATTGGGGCCCTTGAAATAATTGAGGTGGTTAGGGCATCAGGATTGAATCTGATGATTGGAGGCATGGTTGAGACTAGACTGGCCATGGGCTTTGCTGGTCATCTTGCTGCTGGCCTTGGATGTTTCAAGTATTTCAATCCTCTATTTTTAGAAAAAAGAAAATGACGTTTAAACCTTCTCACATAAATGCACATACATGCGTGTTACTGTTTGATCATTTTGTAAACTTTCTATACAGATTCATTGACCTTGATACCCCCCTTCTGCTGTCAGAAGATCCAGTTCTGGGGGGCTATGAAGGTATCCTCAGCCTCATTCTTAAACTCTGTAGTTCGTAGTATTTGAGTTTTCATCTTAAAATTCTATAGCAGTTTGGTATCTATAGCTTTTATGATTTAAGACTAGCAATTTGGTGATTCTCGACATTTTCCATGGCTAGTCTCGGGTGCTGTTTACAAGTTCACAAATGCTAGAGGCCATGGTGGTTTCCTACAATGGGCCAACATTGCTTGGTAAGTCGTGAATTTGCACCTTGACTACATTTTTCAAGCAAATCCTTTGAAGTTGGGCAAATATTCTCTGTTGTTACTAATGTCTAACAATTCTAGCAATTTCAAATCAGAACACTTCACCTGGGAGGAAATTATCCTTTTATTTCATGGGAAAACCGAACGGTTTGAAAGTGACCTGGCCAACTCCAATTAGTGAATGAAGAATCAAAAAGAAAAAAAAAAAATGTAGGTCCAAAGGTTACATGTGGTAATAGGTCATTTGAAATTTAGTAGCTTTTAGAATTTACTGTTCCTTAACGTTGCTTCCAAATCCGACCTTGGCCTCTCCATAGAATATGCTAGTGTGAAGATCTTGAACTTGATCCTGAAAATGTGTTATTGTTGGGTGTTGCTATTCTATATTCAACCGATTAATAGATCTTTAACAGTTTAGCTATAATTTTCAGTTCATCTATGCTAACCATATCTTATCTGCAGATATCAAACTCGGGTCGCCTCAACAACCTTGCAAATTTGGGCAATCATAAAGCCTACCGGATCCTCTTGTTTCTTTAATGTGATTCCTGTTTAATAAGTCCGTGGCAGGCCTCCGATCTGTGAATGGCTCTCTGACAAATAAAGACACTCGGAAAGAGGAGCTACCTCTAGGATAAATGTATCTGCAGCTGAGATGTCTGCAACCAGTGGTCGCAAAATTATATTTGTGAGAGCAAATTTCTTCAGTTTGTGAAAATAGCTTCGGGTGTGTTGTTTGCACTATGTAAGTAGCGCGCTTTGAGCCTAATTTTCTCTTAAACTTCCTCTAAAAACAATTGTTGTATTTTGTCATCATTCTGAAATCAGGTCTAATTTTCAAATCCTTTGCGTTAATGATTATGATTGATTTATTTGTATCCCTTTACTATGCAATTTCAGGTTTTTTCTTTTTTCTTTTTCCTTGTTTTGTTTTGTATGTGTGTGTTTGTCCCCCTTCATCTTCGCCATTAAGAAATTTGAGGAAGACCATGTGAACATCATGCAATGCTATTAAATCAATTAAAGTTTAAATTATTCCTTTATAATTGATTTTAAGTGTTAAATTTTACGAAAATAGAATTATAAATTGTCTATGTCCATCAAATTTAATGTCATGGATAGTTTAGGCATTAAATCAGCTTAATAGCTTCATGTGAGATGTTCAATGTAGTCTATTTTCTTCAAATTTAATTTCTTTTAGCAAGTGGGTTGAAGTGTCACAATTCAATAGATCCATAGATCGGAGAGTTATTTGTTCATTTTTTTGTTCGTGCATATCTATGTAAAAAAAAAAAAAAACAAACAAATAAATGGGTCGACCCATTATATATATATATATATAGGTTGGTGGTTCGGGTCGACTCATGATATATTTGATGGGTATAGTTGGATCAAGACATGGTATTAATTAAATTGGTCATAAATATTAGGTAATGGTCATTTTGTGGCCCAACTCGTACCCATTTCTAAACTTAGCCTTCCTTTTTCGAAGGGGTTGATCATTGACCCAATGGATATCCGGTGGGTATCTATTTATTACCTATTTATAAATGGATTTTTAATGGATGTCTCATTTATTACCCATTTGTTAAAACATACCGACTCATACCCATTAATATTAAGTGAATATGGGCGGGTTAATGGATATGGATCTAATTTCAAATTAGTAATTCGCGACCCCTACTTAAAAGCAAGAGCCACAGAAACCAGGGCATTATATCCTTCAGAAAACCAAGGCAAAGGTAAGAAAAAAACAAAAACTACAGCTTAAGAGAAGTAAATATCTTTACTGTGAACTCCAGAAAGGTACCTCTATTTGTTAAACAATCACATTTCCCTTGTGATTATTTGAGAAGTGTTGCTTTCTACCATAAAGTTTGAGAACTGACCATCAAAATTGAATTTAATCTACCCAAACCTTCCATCCCAAGGATCTTAATCCTTCAAATTCTTTGAGAACTTACGGACAGAGAAGAACTGAAAGAGTCGTTAGTTTGATACAAGATAAAATAAATAAAATAAATGCATTCATAAGAAGGTAGGAGTGGCTGTAATTGAGGAAAAATCATCAAAGATGGTTTGATCCTATTCAACGAAAACCTAAGAATGCATTAGCGCAAAAGGGTGACTTAATTCAAATCAATCATCTTGATTGGATAAAAGGAATGTTATATTTTGAATAAAAATTGTGTTGAACAGTCGTGACTGTTCTTTAGGGTCGCTTCTATTCATGGTGTCCTTACATAGAGTTGTGTCTATTCATGGTGTCTGTCTGTAGAGGCACCTTTAAGTCTATAAATAGACCACATCCAAAGTCATTTGAGTATGAATAAGACATATATTTTTTTAGTCTGCATTTAGAGAGAGAGATATAGGCATATTCTAATTCGCCGTGCTTGAAGATTGTTGTACTTCTTCTTCAAGCGTTGATCATTGTATCCTGTGAGGCAGACGTCTGAGAAACTCTAAGCACCAATAGGAGGGACGAAATCTGTCTTAAGGACATAGTGTCAAACACTAGCCTTGATCAAAACTAACGTAGGTTTTTTAATTTCTGCAATATGGAGTTTCTACATTTAGACAAAAGGTAAGTGATAATTTTCATATTGAATATATCTTCTTATTTAATTGATATGTGATTGTCTACTTGAATTAAATTATAGTTTATATAGAATTCTCATTCAAGTATTTCTCTTCATTATCTTTATCTGATAATATTAAGAAGTAGTTTCATACTTGAGATATAATTTAGAATATATATATATATATACAAGTTTAGTGCATTATGTAATGCTAATATTTTTTGTTTATATTATGTATTTAGAACACAATGTTATCCAAATTCTAAATAGTCCAATTATATTTTTCCAATAATCTTAAGATAGAAACCGGATTCATTTGGAATTTGGAGTGTTATTGTGATATAAATATTTACAAGAATGTTTAAAATTTTGGGTCATTAGCATGATATTAAACACATTTTTTAAATAATTAGAATAACAGCATTATTCTGGCATTAAGTAATTTAATTGATTTCCTTATAGGTGACGTGAATATATAGTTAACATTAATTATTGATGGCTTAACATATATATATATATATATATATATACCCACTTAAAATCCGTGCTTATAAGTGTGACTTTTCGAAGGGAGATGGTATGTAGTATAAATGTATACATACAATCATGATATATATAGATCTTCAAACTGTGGATTTTTTCAAGGGATAATATATAAAAGTTTATAGTGTAATATAATGGTGATATTTATATGCAATACATGTATATATATTATATATGTTCACGTGTGGTGAGTCGGAATATGAATATATCATGCTTCAAATTTGGTAGTGGATCTTAAATTGCTATATGGTGTGATCTAACGGTTGAGATTAATTAAATCTAAAAGGGTATTGGTGATGAAGACACCTTTACAAAAGGGTACATCCATGTCTATAAATGGGGGTAACATTTGGTCATTTCTTTATATCCATAAAATTCCATTCTCTATAACATCCTTCTTCTTGTATTCATTTTATGTAGGATTGAATACAAGTATCTTGGTTTTTTTGCTTGGCCTAATTTTGTTTCGAATGAATATAAATAATATTAATTATGTGATATGCTCATTTATCTCGGGAATTATAATACCATATGACTACTATATTGCAATTAAACTATAAAAATTAAGAAATTAATTATTGATTTTCTTGTTTTTTTTTTTTTTTAAAAAGGTACATATGAGCATATATATATTTTTGATTTGTGTCATATATCGATTTCTTAATTATTCATAGTTGGTAAGTTATTTCATATTGTTAATAATTTACATAGTATAATTATTGATATATTAGATTCATAATTTTTTTGATAATGGTATAATATATGTCATGTTGACATAAAATATATTGTACATGTCCCTCATATTGTTATTTATGCATGATATAATTATGATATTAGATTCATTCAAGGAATTTGATTATTTTATAATAATATTATGTACAAGTGTTATTGAAATTTAATTGTTTGTCTAGTCACTAAAGTGGCACATTCAATTAAGTTGTGTTTAATTATAAATTTTCAATAAAGTCATAGGATTGTATTTGACATTTAATTAAGACTAGTAGTGATCAAACCCAAATGTGGGTTATTTATTTAATTTAATTTAATGGATTCTCTGTGAAATTATCACTAATCCAAATACCTTGTTCAAGATAAAGATGCTAAAATTATTTTATAGATGATAGCAATAACACTAGATATTGTGATGTTTACTTATTGAGAAGTAAAGATAAAATATTATATATAGTTATACAATTTTAAACCAAGTTGAGAATCTACTTAGCAAAAGGTTGAGATCTAAGATATGATAGTGGAGGCAAATATGAGTTTAATCCATTAACCATTGAATCATACATCAAATTATTATGTCTTATTCACTTCAGCAAAATAGAGTTGCTGAACGGAAAAATATAACTTTAATGTTATGTTGATAAGTTCTAGATTATCTCAAAACTTGTGGGGGGAAAGCTTGATTTTCAACAAATGATATTCTTAGCTTTGTTTTTATGCTATGTTGATAAGTTCTAGATTATCTCAAAACTTGTGAGGGAAATCATTATTTTCAACAAATAATATTCTCAACAAAACATCCCAAAAGAGTACAAATGTGATACCTTATGAATTATTGAAAGATTGAAATTCTTTCTATAAATTCTTAAAATGTGGGGGTGCTTGGCTTAGATCGTAATTCCTAATATTAAAAGGAGTTAAGATAGGATCTAAAACCATTAATTGTATACTCATAAGTTATACTAATAAAAGTAGTGCTTCTGAAATTTGAAATTCTGATACATATGTGAATACCATAATTGAGTTTAGAAATACTTAAATTTTTTGAACATATATTTCTATTTAATTCTTTATGTGAGATAAAGTTCTATTTTACAAAAGACCAGTTCTCTTAAAAGAATTTATGAGTTTGTGAATAGTGATAATAAGTATAAAATTGTGGATGAAACTAAACGCAGTAATAGGACAAAGAAATCAAATTCTTTTTATCATAATTTTCTAGCTTAATTAGAAAAATGAGCCTCAAAGTTTAAATAAAGTTATGTCCACTCCAGAAGCATCTCTTTGGAAAGAGATTTTTAATGGTGAATTTCATCCAGGGATTTAACATTTTGGATATATATAAGTGGATATTCAAAAAGAAAATGAAAGCTGATGGATCAGTGACAAGTATAATGCTAGGCTGGGAGCTAAAGGCTTTATACAATAAAAGGGTGTGGATAGTTTATGGATTGAAACAAGCTCCAAAGCTATGAGATGAAAAATTTTGACAAAATGAGGTGGTCAATTTGGTTCAAAATTTTTAAGTGCGACAAGTGTGTCTCTATGCTGTTGATATGGTTATTGTTGGTAGCAATAATGATGTCATTACTGCGAAATTTCGTTATAAATGACATGAGTGTTGCATATGTTATTTTAGGAATTAAATTTTCTAAAATATTTAATGGACTAGTATTATCTCAATCTCATTAGATATAAAAAATACTAAATAAATTTAATCAATTTGATTGTAATCCTGTAAGAACACCAGTAGATATAAATCTACATTTGTCAAAAAATAAGGGTGAAGCTATATCTCAACTAGAGTACTCTCAATTTATTGAATATCTGATACAAAGTACTCAAAATCCACAAGTGGATATGGATTCACTCTTGGAGGTGGAACTGTGTCTTGGAAGTCATTCAAGTAAATGTGCATTGTGAGACCCACATTGGAATCAGAATCTATAACTTTAGATAAAGCTGGTAAAAAAGCAGAATGGCTTTGACACTTCTTAGAAGATGTTCTAATGTGATCAAAACCTGTGCCAGCTATCTGTATTTATTGTGATAGTCAATCATCTATTGGAATGGCACAAAATGATATGCATAACGGTAAGTCTCGATATAAATGTCAAAGACATAATACTGTAAAACATTTGTTATATATATATATATATAAAACAAAGGAAAGTAAAAAGCCCCCCTCTCATACACCTAGTTCCGCCCCTTATATTAGGGCACTACAAGCCTTTGTACAAATATATCACAATTATCACTTAAGCTCAAAGCTCAAAAGATAATATTAATATTAGTTGTTGTCTTGCTGCAAATTCTCTCAATCTTAAAGCTCAAAAGATGCAAAACATAATAGTGACATGTTATTTTAAACCGTGGTTAGAATAAATAAGAGAAGAGAATGAATGAGGGAAGATAATTAAAGAGGGCAGGCCAAATAGACATGCTGCATCATCAGTGAATTGACAAATAGTACTAGCGGAACCCACGCAATGCGTGAGACTTATAATTGTTAATATTTTGATTGGATGATTTTTATCATTTGATCTCAATTAAAATTATGAGGTTAGAGTATGTATTTTTATACAAGAAAATGGTGTAAAAAAAAATGTTAGAGACATAGGAGAAAGTCAAGTGAAACATATTATTCAAAAAATATTTTTAAAAAATCAAATACCACATAGAAAGTAGAAAGTCAAGTGGAACATTTTTTCAAAAAAATAAAAAAATAAAAATGAAAATGAGAGAGATAAGAGAAGTTAGCGAAAGAGAAAAGTTATGGGGACTCACAATTTAAATATAAAAAGCAAAAAAAAAAAAAAAACAAATCAATTACAGAGTGCGAAAGGAAAGCTGGATGGGTCCTACATAAAATGAATAGGGGAAATTGGCCAAAGATTCCATTTAAAAAGATTTTACTTCCTCTAGTCCTTTAAAAAATACCCTTCCTTCAACGCCACCTATACCCCCAACCCAGATTTCACTACGTCTGACGCTCGAGTTCACTACGCCATACCTTTGAGATCACTACGTCTGAACGGGAGCTCACTACACCTGAAACGAATTCACTAAGCTAGAAAATGGAGTTCACTATGCAAAAAAAATAAAATAAAAGACACAGAGAGAAAGATAAAATAGATAGAGAGAGAAAGAGAGAGATAATGGAGTTCACTACCCCATGTGATGCCGTTGATCTCGTAAAGAAGAAGGCTAAAACATAAATGGAACTGTAAAGAGATAGAGAGAGAGAAATAAAATAGGGAAAAGAAACAGAGAGATAACGGAGTGCTAATCCTATGCAAACAATAAGGGATTGACTGCCGAACGGAAAAGTGTTAATCCTACGCAAACGATCGGCGATGGAGAAGTGGCGATTCTGCAAACAGAGCAAGAACCGACAATCTGCGCCCGAGATATTTTGGATCCTCCCTATTATGCAAAAGACTTGCAAGAAGCCTTGCAAAGTGCTCGGACAATCGGTAAAAAAGAAGTGTCAGAAAAGAGGAAAAATTTTACCCTCAAAACACTATGGTAGCAAACTTTTATTCGCAGCAACAGACTGATGACCAGAGAAACAAAGAGAGTATCAGATCCCGATCATCTTCTTGATTTTTGATCACCGTGAATATCACGATCCAAGCATCTCCGATCATCTTCTTCGGGCTCTATGCAAGCACTCAGCGGTGATCTCACTAACTTTCATCTTCTCCAATTTGACTGCATATCGAAGCAACAACATAGATAGAGTGGAGTAGAATTGTCAGTTAAAAAATAAAATAAAAAGAACATTGCTTTTTGCAATATAAAACTCTTAAATAGTACTTTTGGCATGAAAAAAAAGAAAATGAGGACTTTAGCCATGATAGATATTTAAAATAGAACTTTCGGCCAAATAACCCAAATGAATATAGAATCTTGAAATTTTAATTTAAATTAATTAGTTGGACTAATGTTATAGTGCCACATTATTTTAAAGTGGAGGTGAGAATGAATAATAGAAGATAATAAATGAGAGAAGATAATTAAGGAGGGATGTAAAAAAAAAAAAAAAATCCCACATCAACGTACTAATAAATATATATTAGTATAGAATATATAGATATAACCCATTTTAACCATATTCACAAGCCCTTAAAAGTACTCATGAGCTCGATTGAGTTGCGTTTTGAAAATTTTGAGAGTAACTCATTTAGTTATCCATCAAATCCAAGCACTTTTTTCTTTTTAGTTTGTTTACAAGCAGTGTTATGAAACTTGGATCGGACCGATAAGTTCAACCGGTTGAACCGATCCCCTCTCCAGGTGGTTTAACCCACAAAAACCCAGCCATCATAAAAACCGGCCTATTTTTCAAAACCCGTTCAACCCGGCGGTTTAACCACCCGTTTTCCAGTTTTATTGGGTAATTAGGTGAACCGGGCGGTTTTGTGAAAAAAAAAAAAAAAGAAAGTAAAAAAGACACAAATGCCCCCATTATTTTTCTTCATACTGTTAAGCCTTGAAAGCTAAAACAGTAAATGTAAAGGTTTAACCCTAAATTCCTAAAACACATTGCAAGGATCCCAATTCTGATTCGCATTTTCGCAGATTCAGTGAAGCCAATAACCCCGGCCTTCATTTCCGATTTCGGCAGCAACTCCAGCAGTACGGCCACACGAATTGACGAACTTTCTGACGTCTCTCCTCACAGAATAGGCCGACGGTCGTTCCCTTTGGAATTTGGACTTTGGTCGACTGTCGTTCATCAATCGTGATTCGTGAATCCTCACAGGCTCCGGCCTCACGAACTTTCCGGCCTCACTCCTCACCCCGGTTGCAACCGTTGCGCATCCCCTCCCTCACCAGTAACTTTGGCGTGCTCTTTTTTAGTTTTTTGAGTTTTTCGCCCTTATCCTTCCCGATTCAAAATTATGTATGTGTATATAACTATATATAGATATATTATTCAGTTAAAACTTAAAACTGAAAGTCTGAAGCCTCTTGTGAGTTGAATTTGAAGTTGTATGTGAGAGAACAAGATGGTGAGGTTATATTGAGATTGGCTAGTGGGCTTTGTGTGTTGATCTTCTGCTTAGAATGGGTGGTTTTGACACTTGCATTTTTCATGAAATACTATGCGTATGTGGAAGGTGATGGTGATAATGGTCATTCAATGAAGATGAGTGCTAAAGTTGTGACTATTAAGTTAAAAGAGGTGTAGTTACCAACTGAAATAAAACTCCAAGTGCCAAAATTTCTCAAATTTGTCGACATATTTTGTTTTATACTTTTATGCTGACTGTTCAAATTAATTTTAACAAGGCATGACCATGCATGCATGAGTATGCTGCACTTGAGTGAAATTTATGTTTGGTCTCTTATTTTCAGTATCTAATTATCTATCAGGGTTAATATATATGATGTGTGGTGAACCTTTGAATTATATATGTTAGCATTTTAGCAATATGTTATTAGCATTATGCATTGTTGAGATTTTAAGATATTGTGTGATTATAATTTTTAAAGAATGGAGATACTTCTTAAAAAAAAAAAATTAGAACTTTTATAGGATTTTTTTCTATATATATATTTTTAAGGTTTTTAATAAATAATATATAACTTTAATTATTAATTACTATATTTATGACATCATGGTGACATCATGGTTCAACCCAGTTGACCTGACGGTTGAACCGATTGACCCTTAACTTGGTCACTTTTTCGGTTCGTTGAATGGTCTGGGTTTTAAAACATTGATTACAATTTGCTTGGGAACAACTTAAGGGTGTGTTTGGTTTCCATTCCAGTAATTAAATTATTAGGAATAACATTACTTCGGAATGGGAATGAAATATTTTATAACCCATTCTCATGTTTAGTTGGATGGGAATAATTAAGTAATAAGATTTCCAATTCAGTGTTCGGTTAGATAATGTAAAATGATTCCCATTACAATATAATTCCACATATATCCTTTCTTTTTGCCAATAAATAAATAAAAATAAAAAGAGGCAATTGATATATTTTTTTATGAAAGGTAATTTGATATTTGAAGAAACAACAGAGAGAGAGAAAGAGAGAGAGTTCACCGGCCGGCGTCATCGGCGGAATGGGTAAAGTAGTGAAGGTTTGACAATACTAGTGGCGCTCTTTTTCTTCTTCTTCCAAAAAGAAAAGAAAAGAAAGAAAGAGGCAATTGATGCGCAAAGGGTTTGAATCAACGTGGCTGTGTAGGTGTTAGCAAAAGGGTCTTTGTCGATGGTGAAGGAGAGTAGGAGACGAGCTAAGACTCGATTAAAGAATGGGATCTTAGGATATGGAGGTAATTATATTTTATCCCAGTATTAGCAGAAGGGTACGCTAGTTATAAAAAAAATTTAAAAACATTCCCTCAATTGGGAAACAAACCACGAGCGAGAAGGGATTTATATTCCGCCAATGTGAGGGAATGTGAAGCCACCCATAATGAAATTTTCTTGCCTAGGTGCCTCTCCAAACATGAGAATCGGGTACCATTGCCCTTTCCCATTCCTGATTACGGGCAACCAAACACGCCCTAAAGGATAAAAATATTGTAAACCCATAAAATGATTTCCACACCCCTTTAGTTTTTAAGCCCCACAATTTCATAAACCAACCACACAAACTTCCCAAAATATACCTAAACCTCAATTATAATTTTATTTGCCACTACACTCATTTCAGAATCATCTATGCAGTCTTTCTTTTTAATTTCACCAATAACTGCATCTCTCCTCACTCATTTTTCAACACCTAGCTTTGGCATGAAGTTGTTACGGTGAAAGTGTGTGTATATATATGGATTGAAGAATATATGGAAGTTGAAGATGTATACAGGAATGCTAAGGTCAGGTCGACCTAATGCAAATTATATTAAGTCGCCTCAATTACAACCATTTGCACAGTATATTTTAAAAAACCAACTGTTAGATTTGATGCCCTTCTTATGTATGTCATGCCTGCAAAAAATCATAGTGATCCAACAGTCTGTTTTAGAAAAAACAGACGATGAAAAAATAATGACATTTTGAAGAATAAAAAAGTCGCAGTTCTTTCACACTAATATTTTTAAAAAAACTGGCCGTTGGATCACTGTGATTTTTGATAGACATGACATACATAAGCAGGATATCAAATCCAACGGTCGATTTTTCAAAATATACTGTGTAAATGGTTGTAATTGAGGTGACCTGATGCAACTTGAATCAGGTTGACCTGACATTAGCATTCCTATAAAAGCCACTAAAAGAGATGAATAATGAAGATCTTCAAGAAATTGTGAGGATCATTTAATTTTTGCGGATTGTGGAAAAATAGGTTTTAAGGCTGAAAATTGTATTTGGAAAACATAGTGATTATGTTAGAGCATCCGCAGCAGTGTAGTCAAAAAAATTTAGGCAAAGCTAAATTTTGGCTACAAAAAGTGGCTTTTTGCTATTTGGCTTTTAGCTAAATTTTGTTTGCCACAGCAATGTAGCTAAATTTTTTTTGCTAAACCCTTTTATTCCACTTTTACCCTTATTCTTCCTTATCAATTACATCATATATATGCACGTCTCATTCTCGAAGTCTCTCTTGCCGACTCGGTCTCCATCTCCGGTTAGGCCTTGCGGTCCGGCTATCTCCGGCCGACGGTGAGCATAATCTCTCATCTCGCTTTCCTTTTTCCTCTTTTTCTCTCTATTTCTCTCATTGTTTCTCCTTTTTTTCTCTCTCTTTCTCCTCTGATTCTCTCTCTTCTCACCCTCACCATTAACTTCGACCGGCGAAGCTCCATCAACGGATGACAGCACAACACCGGCGAAGCTCGATCAATGTGATTTTTCCAAAGTCTGTACGGTAAGTCTCAAACTATTTTTGGGTTTTATTTATTTATTTATTTATTTATTTTTAATCTTATATATGTTGGTTTGATGATTGTTGCTTGAATTTTGTGATAATGTTGTTTGGACTGTTGAATGATGATTTTTTTTTTCATTATATTCTGTTTGGTTGCTGAGAAAATTTAGTGAGAAAATTTCTGTGATGTGATTCAAACAGTTATATATGGAGGGCAAAATGGGTTTTTGCCACAAATTTGCAGAATTAGTTGGCTTTTGCTGATGAACAGTGAGAAACAAAAAGAGGCCATTTTTAGCTCGCCATTGTTCATAGAGCAATTTTTTTTTTCTTTAGCTAGACTACTGCAGTCGATTTTTAGCAAAAAAATGTGGTTTTTTGCTTTGGCTGTTGGGATAGCTACACTGCTGTGGATGCTCTTATGCTGCAAGCAACCGAACCTAATTGTTATGTTATATTAAAAGCAACCGAACATAGTTAAGTCATTTCTGACTAACAAACCTGCTTTGTTCGATTAGCTTCTTTTCAATAAAATGATTTTGTTCATTTACTCCGACTGAACAAATTTCTTCAGTCCTGTAACTCTAAATTAACAACTCACAATTTTAGTATATATATAAAAGATAAAAAGATAAAAAAAAAAAAAAAAAAGAAGAGACAAATGCTTAAAAAAAATCTTTATATTATTATCAACCTCATAAACATCCATTTTCTTTTCTATTACTTGCAAACAAATCAAAGAATGTAAAAATACGAAAATCTAATAAATTTATATAAAAGAGATGGGTAGAATAGTTAACGAGGAGTTCGTGGATTTTTTTAGTGGGGTGTGGAGATCATTTTTCTTTAGAGTTACTAAAAATTTTTTTTTTTTTGAATTTTAGATGCCCTTGTTGGTAAATTTGCCACTAAATTTTTTTGGAATAGTGATTTATAGAAAGGAGAAATCAATCTTTGGGATTGCAACATACTCACCCCAACTTTAATTCGGTTGCAATTCTAACCAAAGGTCCACGGTACACCTTTGACCCAAAATCTACCATTCCACATGGGAATGACCCATGTAAAAATTAGGCTTAATTACACTTTTGTACCCTGTATAGTTTTTAATTTGGTACCCTTACTTTATTTTTTTCTCTATTTCTACCATTTATTTTGGGGTAGTTTTCAATTTGGTATATATAAGTACTTTATTTTTTCTCAATTTCATATTTTTACTTTTAAACAGTTTTCAATCAATGTCAAATTGGGGATGGCCGTTAATCTGACAAACGGAAAGATGACATGGCAGTCGGTTTAGCCATATGGCAAAGAGAAAAAACTCTCGTTCGAACGGGAGATGTTTGGTTCGAACCAAAGTAAAAAAAAAAAACAAAAAAAGAAATTCCATATACATGGTTTGGCCTGTTGGAACCAAGGCATAAAAAAGGGTTCTGGCCGGTTCGAACCAAGGCAAACAATTTTGAAATTTTTTATTTTTTTTCATTTTCTCCATCCAACATCTCAAGCCATGATATGCATATACTCTAATTTGTATATACACTCTACAATTTGAACGTATATACACTCTTTTTTGATACTTTGTTCTATTATATTTACTTTTGTCGTTAAATCAAATCGAATGCATATCCCCGGTTTTGCGCGAGTTCGATTTACTTTCTTGAGAAGCCTTTCAGGAAAAATTTCTGCATATATATACACTCTTTTTTCAATCCATACTGTAAACATGCTTAACAGTGAACCGTAATCACTTTACCGTCGGTCCAACAAAATTAAGAACTTTATTTTAGTCATTCATTTTTTGTCCAAATAAACAGAGGCTAGAAGAAGTGGGTATGCCTTATTGCCAAGTTGATTATAGTATTTCAATTCAATAAACTTAATATATATAGATTAAACTATAATGGTAAGGGAGTGACCTTCATGCAAAAACTTTTAAATTGGGTAGACTTCATTGAAAATTGGCCTTGTAGCCATGATGGCACTCCTCCTTTATAAGGGTAAGTAAATGGATTTCAAATCCGGAGTTCTGTTGGGGGAAAAAAAAGAAGGGTTCTATGAATACTTATCCGATGAAATAAAGTGCAGGAATTGATAAAAAAAAAAAAAAAAAAAAAAAAAAAAAAAATGGATTACCTACCCATAAGTCCTTGACATAGACATTTTATGCACGGGTTGATAAAAATATGGGTTATCTACCCATAAGTCCTTGACATAGACATTTATACCATTAGGTTAAAGGTTTGGCAAACTTAAGAACCTGACCATCTGATGATAAGTTGTGTGATTTTTATTTAGTACTGTTTGGTAAGTGTATTTTTTCTGTAAATCAGTTTAATCATGTCTAGAAAATCATGCATAAACATAATTTTTTTCAAACCAACTGTAAGCTAGTTTACATAGAAATCATATAACAGAAAGAGATCGGAATTAGCCAGATCTAATTTTTGAAGTTGCCAAACAGGCCCTTGGAATTTGAAAGTCTTAAAACCTCATGATAGAAAATTCGATCTTGTGGTAAAGAGAAAATTCGATCTTGTGGTAAAGAGCTCTAAACTCAGGAATAGATAATTTTTCAATAAATAAAATAAATTGCCTCACTTCATGGAGGAGACAGAGTGGCCAAACAATGATAAATAAAGGAATTTCAAAATCTCATAAATCTTATGGTACAAAATTGAATTTTGTGGTATAAAGCTCTAAACTCTGAAATGAATAATTTTTTCAATGAATAAAATAAATAATCCCACTTCATGAAGGAGATAGAGGGGCCAAACAATGATTGCAAGATAGAAGGTAGGAGATAAACAAACAAAAAAATATTGTGATTAAGAAATAAAATTGGACTTTATAGTATAAAGCTCTAAAATCATAAATTAATGGATAATTTTTTTCATTACATAAAATGAATAATCCCCCCTTCATGGAGGGGCCAAACTTAAGAATGATTGCAAGATAGAAGGTGGGAGATCAAACAAAAAATTGTGGTTGAGAAATAGTGGTAGTGAGCTTATGATTGCAGGACCAGTGTGAGAGAATTTTCAATTTTTAACCAAAGTGATTAATAATAGAAGTTTACCAAACAATGCAACTGGAAAGATCAGAAAGTTAAGGTGCTAATGATTTTATGGGACCCCAATAATGATTTCAGGCACTCTAATTTTGACTTTTAATGGACCCACTTCAAATCAATCTGGCTCATGATAACATGTTCACGCTCCTTCTCTTTTTTCCACCCCGGGAAAGATGGATAGTCTATGTCAAACTACAATATTGCATAATTCAAGGGATTTTGAATATTAACAGTTTTTTTCTTTTTCAAAGTAATATTAATTGTTTTTTTAGTATTAATTGTTGGAGTTATATAAAAATTAATTACAATTGGGTCATTGTTATGAGAGGTGATTAGCCATTTTGACATGGAAAATTCCATTCGTCATTTCTTTTCGTCCTTCCCAGTGCATCAGACCAACTTATAACAGCTATTTTGATAAATCGACCGTTGGATTTGATGTTCTACTTATATTTATTATGAATGCAAAAGATCACATTAATTCGATGGTCGGTTTTTGCAATTTTGAAGAAAATTGTAAACAATAATGAAAAATTTATGAAAAACTGTCACAGTCTATTTTTTTTGAAAAACCGACTGTTGGATCAATGTGATTTTTTGCATTCATGATACGTATAAGTGGAGCATCAAATCTTACGGTTGGTTTCTCGAAATAGCAGTTCCAAGTTGGTTAGATGCACTAAGGAGAACAAAGACGGAGAAGGACGAATAAAATTGTCTTTTTAAAATAATAATAATAATAATAAACTCTCCAATTGCTATGTGAAATTGTTTGGCGGGTTAATTTGAAGAAGTTGTTCTATAATTTCTAATTTTTTGTAGAAGGTGAAATGAGAAAAATTGGGGTTGTTTTAAAGGGAAATCTATCTACCAATGCTAACATGATATATATATAAAACCTTTTGTGAAAAATAAAAAAGAAATCTTATTGAATTATTGTCTTTCTTGAAATTAAAAGTTTTCGAAAACGTAAAATCAAAACGTATATAACATGACATATCATTTCACATTCACCAAGTTAATTTATTAATTCTATGTATATCTACAACTAATTATTATTTAAAAAATAAAAAATAAACAAAAGGTAAGTTTAAAATTTTTCTTTTTCTACTCCTTTTTATAACCTATGATTTGGTTGTATACTAATCACAGATCGTAATTTATTAGTTATAATTAGTACTTAAGTATTTTGTAATTTTTAACTTCATCGTTTAAATTTTCATACACTTCAACAAAAAATTTAGTATTCTATCTTTCACTCTTATTTAATTCCTCGAACAAGAGAATATATAAATATCTTTGAATATAAACATGAGGAAAGAATACGAAAAAGTAGAAATTTAGAATTAAGGTAATTGCAAAATTTAGAGTTAAGATAGTTTGTGTTAGGGCTCGTTTGCATTAGTTCTTTTTAAAATTACTTATAGAATTCAAAATTGTACTTGATCTAAAAAAGATGGGATGATAATCACGTACATACAAAGGACTTGAGGGATGATAAGAGGGCTGTCAAAAGTTAGGCGATTCCAACTAATTGCAACAATCACTTCTAATATGGAAAATTTAAAATGTGATCAAAGACATGATTTGAACACAATTTAAAGAGATATTTGAAGATACAATCCTCCAAAAGTGATTTTAGGAAAAGCTAACTGAAACTAACCATTGGTTTAATTGATTTTATTTTGCATTTATTATATGAAGAGATAAGGGTTAAAAGGTATTTAAATTTTATTTGAAAACCAAAATCATAATAAAAATTTTAAAAAAAATTATTATAATTGGTGAAATATTTTATAGGACCATGCCTTTTTCTTTTTTCTTTTTTTAATACCAAAAAATTGATCCAAATTTGGATTGATTCATATTTCAATTCTCCAAGACATATAAAAGTGCATAAAAAATTGTGCTTAGATTAGGGGAAGAGAGAGATATAGAAAGGAGCCAAAAAATGGATAATAGGCCATTGGAGTACTTGAATCCAAATGATTCTGCATTTCACTATACTATATCCAAAAAATGAATTTGGATTTCCAAATAAATGGATCCAACCATTGGAGTTGTTTTTATATACTTTTATAATTATACGTGAATATTTTAGTCAATCTATTTTTTTTTTTTTTCAAAATTCGGACCTTTTATAAAATGTGCGTGTGTATGTATACATTTATGAAAGTAAGCAAACACTGCAATGCCCATTAGATTATTCTCATGGCTGAGATCTAGCAGCCACTGCAGTGTTTATTGACTCTCATAAAGTCACCAAATGTTGACAGGATCAGTTCGCTTATATATATATATATAGTAATTCTATTATCAAGCCAGCATAACGCAAAGCTGCATCAAGTTGCCTCCATAGGTCAGTTTTAAATGATAGTTCGTAAAATTGACCGTTGGATTAGATGTTTCTCTTCTGTATGTCATGTCCGCAAAAAATCACAATGATCCGACGGTTGGTTTTTGAAAATGTCATTGTGAAAATATGCAACTTATTTGTTCTTTTAAATATCACCATTTTTTTAACGTCAGTTTTTCAAAAACCAACCGTCGGATCACTATGATTTTTTTCAAGCATGACAGACAGAAGATGAGCATCTAATCCAATGGTCAGTTTTACAAGTTGTCATCTACTATTGGCCATATGGAGGTGACCTGAAGTTACTTTGCGTCAAGTCGGCCTGATAATAGCATTAATGTATATATATATACACATATACATAAATGATCATATCAGCATATGTTTATATAAGCTTATGTCTGCATGAAATCCATAGATAATTGTGTTTGAAAAAACGACCGTTGAATTATATACTGAACTAATCCATATTATGCTTGCTAAAAATCACAGTGATCCAACGATCAATTTCTTTGAAATGTCACTAAGAAAAACTGTGACAGTTTTCAGCAGTCACAATTTTTCATAACTATATTTTGAAATTCTGACACTGAATAACCGTGATTTTTAGCATGCATGACATCAATAAGTACAGTATCTAAAACCCAGCAGTCGATTTTTCAAAATATGCATCCTACAATTATCTCTGGGCTCCATGCTTACATAAGTTATGTAGACATATGGTAACTAGCTAGATCGAGACTATATATATATATATATAGGGTCACGTTCCCCTTACCATTTTTTTTACCATTATTCCTACCATCAATTTTCAAAATACTAGTGTCGGTTTAATATTTTGAGAAACCGACTGTTGGATTAGATACTTTTCTTATGCATGTATATCATGTGTGCCAAAAATCGTAGTGATCCAACAGTTGGTCTCTGAATTATGTCACAGTGAAAAATTATTATAACTATAAATATTACAGTTTTTTACAGTGAGATTTTTTAAAATCTGACCGTTGGATCCATGTGATTTTTGGCATGTATGACTTGTATAATAAGAGTATCTAATCCAACGGTCGATTTCTCAAAATAGTCAACCGATATTAATGTTTTGAAAATGGATGGTAGAAATAATGGTAAAAAGATTGGTAAAGAAAACATATCCCATATATATGTCATGCATATGTCACGAAGAAAAGTTGTAACCTATCCCCTATCCCTATCCAACGGTCGGTTTTTCATATATGTCACTAAAAAAAGTTGTAACAGTTTTTAACAGTCAAAATTTTTTACAATCACTGTGATTTTTGGCATACATGATATCCATAACAAGATTATCTAATCCAACGGTCATTTTTTCAAAATACACATTCCATAATAATTAGTTGAAGGCCTCATGCTAACTTTCGTGGAAGTCAGCATATACCAATACGATCTTCTCTCTCTCTATATATAAGAATATGAATGCTAAGGTAAATTATAACTACTTGCATAATATATTTTGAAAAACTGACCGTTGGATTTGATGCACCTCTTATATATGTCATGCCTACCAAAAATCACAATGGTCCAATAGTCATTTCTTGAAAAATGTCGGTGTAAAAAACTGTAACTTTTTTGTTCTTTAAAATATCACCAATTTTTCACTGTCTGTTTTTTCTGAAATAGACAATTGAATCATTGTAATCTTTGGTAAACATGCTATACATAATAGGGATATCAAAACCAACGGTAAGTTTTTCAAAGGATTTTATACCAATAGGACTCTAGTATAAGATACTTCTACCAGTAGGTCCCTGGAGCTTTTGGTGATACATGAATACGTTGTTTTAGTGCATAACAAGACAAAATTGCCTATATATAGATTTGTTCCATATTTGGCCGTTACCAAAATATTTTATAAATATCCATATCTAAATTCCTAAAATCTAGCTTCTATTCCAATAATTTTGAAATTTCAAATTTTGATTTTGCTATCCATACTATATTTCAGGAAAGCAAAATCTATTTTAGAAAGAAATAAAAATATTGAATTTCGATTATATACAAAAATAAACGTGAATGTAACTAAACAAAAAATCTTAAAGTCAAGTTTCATGTATACATTTAATAAATTTATGAGATACATGCATCTCTATTAATCACTGTAACTTAGAATCAAGTTTCATGTATACATTTAACAAATCGTAGAGTCAAGGTATATATGTATCTTTGAAAAAATATCTTATTCTTAGCATTGAATGATTTTAAAAAGAAAACACAGAGATACATATATCTCTGAAAAAAAAAATGTATATTTTAAAAAAACATTCTAGCATTAAACAATTTAAAAAAATAAAAAATCACAGAGATACATGTATCTCTGAAAAACGTTTTATATATATGACGGAATATGTCTCACACCATTCCAAATTGTAAGCGAAAACATGTGCAATCTATCATAGCTAACTTGTTTGCTTCTGCCAAGTCAAAAAGCTTGAATCTTCAACCAATACTCATTATTCACTTGGCAATTGAGAAAAGGAGATGAATTTGAAAAACAAAAAAAAAACAAAAAAACAAAGGGGCCCATGAATGACATAGCTGTGGATCTTCACCCACTTTCTACTAACTAGGAAGTGATGCTTCAAAGGGAGGAAGGACTGCCATAGAAAAAAAAGCATAAGCATAAACGAGCAAGTGAAGGCCGGGTGATGTACAGTGTACACGTCCATGGCTTGGTCTTTGGGAATGGTAATCCTTAGGCATGCATACATGTTGGTGTCGATCTCATCAATTAGAAGATAACCTTTATTTAAATTCAAAAACATCTCATAATTAAATCTATTTTAATTAGATGAAAAGTAAATCCTCATTTAAATTAAAAAACATATCATAACCAAATCTGTTTCAGTTGTATGGAATGTCAATTTTACATTATCTCTTTCCTTGAAATGAGGATAAGGAATAATACATTAAAGTATATAGAATATAGCTAAAAATCTGCAATGGGCAGATTAGTCATTTTTTAATTAATATTTTATTTTAGTTTTAATCTGAAAGGGTTTACTGGTAAAGGATCTTATCTATTGGACTTAATGATAATAAAATTAGTTTTTAGGGACCTTTGGATCATTTTCCCTCTTTCAAAATATGTCATGCAAGTAGTTGTAAGTGAGGTCACCTTATGCAAGTTGCATCTAGTGCACCTGACCTTAGCATTTCTGTATATAAGAAATAGTCAATTATTAAGTGTAGAATTACGTACTAATTATCCCTTTAGTTGCTAAAAAGTATTAATTAATTATTAGACAGCATTAGTTTATTTAATAATTGATTATATATATATATAGGGTGGAATATATGTATATATGTATGATTTTATTTTTATTCCTCTTTTCTCTTTCTATTATACCATATTATTGGTAAATCCGGATAATCAAATCATTTGGTTGTGAATGTTGAACCTGATCGAACTGGCTACTCAGTTGGCTAGCTTCACTTTCGGATTGTGGATCAAAACCGAGAAGATAGAATTGAAGGTGTTAGAAAGGAGATTGAATGAATCTTCTCTCTAGAAATTGGAAAGATTTGCTTTGTCTTCCACCCACTCGTATATTGGAGGACATCCCTCCCTGCATTTTTACAACTATTTTAATTTTTAAACCCAAACCCACCAAAAAAAAGAAAGAAAAAAGAGGATAAGTCTCAACTACAATGAAAATTCAACGACCATTCGCCTACAAAGGCAAAAGTGCACTTGCTACAAATCTGGAACTGTCCCTTTTCTCTTTTGACCAATTTTCACCTCCAGCATGGTAAGAATCTAATCATCTAATCAGTTCCATCCACTCAAAATAATTAGCCCAGTTTGTCATCCCAACCTTTTTTTTTTTTTGTTTTGTTTTGTTTTTGGTTGTGTTTAAGACAATACTTTAGTTGACTAATTTTGCAATTAATTATTTTCTTTCTGGGTTCGGCGTGCCTATCAACATTTTGCAAAACGACAATATTATTCTTGTTCACATATTCTCATCCACCCTAATTGGTATGTGATTATTTTCACATCAGTAAGAGTACTATTTTTATTTTTTCAATATCACAAAGACGATTTGTTAATACGAGACGAGACACGTAATCAGAAATTGATGAAATATGTGAGTGAAATAGTATTTTCCGTCAAATTATGCATGAAACCGGGAGTATTAATCACCGATCACAATCTCATCAAGCTTGTATAATTTCGGATTGAAGCAAACTCCTATCAAAGGATATACATGATCGACTATGCATCTTCATTACACAAATTTGCCGAGCTAGTGCTACTCTCTCAATCTATCAAATATAAAGAAGTGCTACTGTTCTTATAGCTTTTTCAATTTTTCTTTTAACCTAAAGTGATGAGTCATACCATCTTTGTGTCTGATCCTAGCTAGGTTTGACCATTTCATGAGTTAATTAAGGATGTTGGTGTACAGTGTGCTCAAGGGTAGAAAGGCAAAAGTAAGATATAGAATTACATAATGAGGATGATGATTAATAAAATTACCATAGTCCATATCAAACTAATGATGAGATGGAGCATGCATATATATATGTGGCCCGCCCCCTGCAAGAATATGATAGATAAGTGCAACAAGAAACTCACGTCAACATCACCGAAAGCACAGCAATGGTGGAGACTGGAGAGGTGCATGTGGGTCTCACAATTCCATGCATAGCAATCGAAGAAGATGAAATATATCGTGTTCATAATGAGAGTCTCATGGGTTGGTACGTCGTCGGTAGCTCCTCGTTTTTATTATCTTATTATTCATTCACTTTTGTTTCCCGGTGGAAAGTTAAAGCAAGTCCACACCCACACTAATCATAACTGCATCTCCAATCATTATACCATTTGAGCTCATATTCTCAAAATTTGACAATCATACCCAAATAGCATTTTCTAATGATAAGCTATTTGGGGTATTAAATTTTAATAATAGCAGCCGTTGATGCCAAATTTGACACCTCAAATGTTACTTACTTGTCAGTGTCATTTGTGTCATATCATATTTTAAAAAAAAGAAAAAATTGTCAAAACATAGTATTAATGCATTGGAGCACATAGGTGCCAAAATTTGTTAACGATGCTTGGTGCCATTTGGTACACCAAATAACATGAATGCATTATTAAAGATGCTCTAGAGATCGATGGGAGGTTGTGTTCGCTTAGTTTATATGTGTTGAAATTCAATATTAATTATTATATTAGGGCAGACGGTGAAAATGAATTTTTCATTTGCCAAAAAAGGTTGAAAACTTTGACATGAGAGAGAGAGAGAGAGAAAGAGAGAGAATTAACAAGTCTTCCTACAACATTTTGGTGATGTGTATAATTAGGAAGGATGGGGTAATGAAATGTCTAGGCTTTTTGAACCAGTGAATAATGATTAGAAGGAAAACCAAATGAATAATGAAAGTGGAATCTTTATGTTGCGGTGGCATGCGAAGCGTGCTTGTTTTCAGCGTTGGGCTACACTTTCGGTGTATTATTTCTACAACCTTATAATATTTCTTCAACTAACATTAATAGGTTGTTGCAAAATATACAAACTTGAGTAACTCAAGATATATAAATAACGTAATTTCTTGCTAGAGACAGTCAAATTTCGATTTCAGAATATTCGGATCAATTCGATTTCAGAATATTTCGACAGCTAGTCCGAGGACTACTTGGACTCATACCAGAACTATGGAATTTCTAACTTTCTGCCTATGTCTAGGCCAAATTCTATCATTGATTTTTTGAGTGTTAACTAATATAGAGTGAAAAATAGGCTTACGTGTATGTATGAGGATTAGTTGGAACAAAAGTCCGGACCTTGCATCATAAACAAAAGTGATCATAGGTATTAGAATCTGTAATTTTAATGGTGGATGATGTCAGCTCATAGGATAGCATGCTTTACCACAATCCCAAATGGGTTGTGATTTGTTTTGGTGGCCACAACACTTAAAAAAAGTTGGTTGCACTTGGGGGTGTTTCTTATCAATCTCCCACCTATAAATAGAGAAGAAACCCAAGCCGATTAGCCAAATCATCCATACATCCCAACTTCTCTCTTTAATCTTCATTATCTTCTTTCTCTCTCCTATTGCTCAGTCTTAGCCATCCTTACGTGAGTGAAAATGAAGGCATCATACATTGCACTTTGTGCTATCCTCCTGCTGCTGCTGGCCGAAGCACAGGTCTCAATGGCAGTAACATGTACCCCCTCGGAGCTGAGTGTTTGCGTCAGTGCAATCACGTCATCCACTCCACCTTCCAAACAGTGCTGCAGCAAGATCAAGGAGCAAAAGCCTTGCCTCTGCCAGTACCTCAAGAACCCAAACCTCAAGAAGTTTGTTAACTCTCCCAATGCCAGGAAGGTTGCTAGCACTTGTGGAACTCCATTCCCCAAGTGCTAGATACTATACCATTATTAAGTGACTCATCTTCTCTCTCTCTCTCTCTCTCTCTCTATCCTCCATGCTTCTTCTTGCTACGTTAGTCTTTTGGGTAGAGATTAGAGAGAGTTATTTTATCCTAAGTTGGTGTGGTTGTGGTCTATATCATATAGTAGATGTAGCAGAGGCTTTAGTTATAATGAATAAAGTAGGGTCTTGGGCTCATGGCTACATGTCCCTACTCTCTCTCATGTAGACTTTGTTTCTTGTAATGAAGATTGGAATTTGGAGTTATGTAAAATCCTCTTTGCTTGAATCTAATTAAGTATTCACAATCATATATTTTTGCTTGAAACTAAGTATTCACAGGGATAACAGTATTGCAATCTCTCTGCAATCCACTTTTTCTCACTTTAAAGTTACAATTATTACTTATCTTTTATTCAAGAGATTGTCAAAACAGATCAAAGTATCATGGCATGCTGTGTAGTTATCTTCCATAATTAATACAAGTAATGGCCAGCAAATAGGGTTAAGCTGACAATGGGCTCAGCCTAGCTAGATGGTAAAACCTTACTCCAAGTTCTGAAACTGCATTGACTCACAATGGCGCCAAGACAGAGTCCTACCAACTTTAGCATCAGTGAATGTGGCAGCATCTGAATCTAAATTTGATTTTCTAAAGGAAATTGTGCATCTGGCTAAATCACATCAGGCAAAAATTTTAGTCATATGATTTTTTACATAAAGTGAATTACATCAAACTCAGAAATTTATATATAAGAGACAGATTAAGAGTTTTCAATTTCTCAACATGGCTACAGAACATTTCACTTCCCATATTCCAAATGAGACATGGAGTGCCATGCATTTGGGTTTCTGACCCCACAACAAAGCCAGAAATGGTCCAAAAAGACAACATAGCAGAGTGAAGTCAAAATGGTCTAACATCAACTTGATCAACCTAGACTTCTGTTTAATTCTTACATTTTTATACATGATATACGAAGTTTAAAAAGCTACTGATACTTTAGCAAATAACTGTTTATGTTTTTCTTGAAGATTATATTTAGCGTGAAATGATCAAGTGAGCATTTGTTGACTTGGTCTAAGTCAGCAAACACTTAAAGGACCGTTAGATTTTGGCCATTTGAATGATGATCTAAGCCACTTGAGTGATCTAACGGCCATTGAAGTGTTTGCTGACTAGATCATAACTCTATATTTAACAATATGCTATAAAAGGTTTCAGGAAACTTAGCCGTTTGCTTCTTTTGCATCCTCAATGGCCTGACTAACATTTTCCTGCTTTGCATTTCCAAACTTTTAAGGGACTTTTGGAATTGTTAATTTAATTTTTTTTATCTTGTTATTTTTGGTAATACTTAATTTACTCCAAAATGCAGAGAAGAGATGAAAAAACTCAAAGGTCCCAGGACACTGAAGCTTCACTGATGAAAGGTGAACTACAGATTTAATAAAGCATGACATACATTCCAGCCAATGCTTATGTACTGACAGTATACAGTTTTGGTCCCACCAAAGCAGGTATTAACAATATCTTGTCTTCAATACTGCACGAAGTGGCCGTTCTTAAGACTCAAGACCTCAACTTATACCAAGTTACATCATCACTTAAACCATCTTAATTGGCACTCCCTTATCGTAGATTATAATGATTATAATCATTCTTAGGCTGTCAAATGTGCACATTTTCCTTTTTTGTATCTAAAATATCTATCATAACCTCAACTTATACCAAGTTACATCATCACTTAAACCATCTTAATTGGCACTCCCTTATTGTCGATTATAATCATTCTTAGAGGTTGTCCAAATGTCTTATTTTCATTTCTTGTTCCTACTAAACTGTCTATCATAGCCTTTCCACTCAAAACACTTTAACACATCCTAAACTCAGCTGAACTGAATTTCAGAGGTAAAAACAGGTCGTCTTAATTCTCCAATTGATGTATATAATTGTTTTCAATGCTTTATTTATCAAATCATATGCAAAAAGAAATCCCCAAGGTTCTCTTAATATAGGAGAGACAATTACAGACAAGTCAAGTTGAACAAAGCCAGACAATTGGATATACATTCCTTCAAAACAATGAAGAAAAAATATTCTGCCTTTTATTTTCACTATTGAGATCATAAGCATATAAAGAAAAGATAATAATTATGCCATCAAACATGACCAAAGGACACAATATCAGTAAGAGAAATCTATAAACTTATCCAACCTAATTACTCAATAAACAGGGTTTTTGGACAATAATTGATGTTTAAAATAATTTCATACGAATAACCGGCTACCGATATTGTGCTATATTCTATAGTGAACATTAAAACGATACCCCATGAAGGCGCTCAACCGGCTACCGACATTGTGCTATATTCTAGAGTGAACATTAAAACGATACCCCATGAAGGTGCTCAAAACAACTAGGAAAAGGGATTAATTCAGAAAGAAGCCAAATGAATCAAATTCTTTTATTCAAAATTGAGAATTACAAATAACTAATACCCCAAACGTCATCATGCATAGTGCGCTCAACCAGTCACACCATAATGAAAGAACCAAGAACATCTTGGAGGGAGACTCCAAAATTCATTTACATGTACACAAGACAAGAATGTGAGGTACTTACAAAAAAAATCTAGTTTCTCACAAATGAAGAAGGTTTGAAATTGGGTTCCAGCCCATAATCCATGATCTCTTATCGGCTGGTAGCACAAAATTGAGTTCAAACATCTCTTTTGATAGGTGGCCGCCTTCGCAGAACCCTACAAGCTTTGCCACTATCTCAGCACTCTCCTGTATATGCTTCACGTCATGAGGATCTGTCCAAAGCTTGTTTACAAACTGCATCTTCCTCTGCTTCCCGTCAAGTGGCACTTCCCACTTTATGTATAATGCATCTCTCTCCTCTGTAGTCAGTCGTGTGGTTAACCTCTTTGCGAGGAACTCCCTTTCACGTTTTAGTGCCCTAATACTGCATGTCAAAACAAGGTGTAGACCCCAAATTTTCAGTCATCTTAAACAGATCATCTCAACAAATATCACACACACAGCACATTTTAGTGCCCCAATACTGCATGTCTAACCCAAATTTTCAGTCATCTTAAACAGATCATCTCAACAAATATCACACTCACACACACACACACACACACACACATATACAAAGAGAGAGAGAGAGAGAACCTTGATGACAGGGATACTGTGGGCTCATCTCCAACATGAGCAGGGCTTGCATTCCCTAGTTCAGCTAAGTGCTGCTGCAACCAAGTCAATCGCCTAAGCTCCACTTCCATGTATATCTGATCAGCCTGGTCCCCCTTAAATAATAAATAAAATTGCGTCCTATGAATGATGGAAACATAGCAAACATCCCATAACTCAATGATCTGCTGCCTTTGTTCCCTGAAAGTAATATGCCATGAAACTTGGGGCCCTTCTGGCTCAGATATGTTCTCATCCTCTAAATTGTATCCAGCTGCTTCGTTTGCTTCCAGCTCGAGCACCTAGAGAAACAATAAATGCAGATAAGACAAGCATCGCAATAAATGAACAAAATGGAAGACTCTAGAGAAAAGTAAAAGCTCTACATCAGATGCAACTGAAGTGTGAACTCCAGATATAGTGAACAAAAATGAAAGAAATTTAATATAGAAAGCTAAAAGGCTCCGTCATACCTGGCAAACAAGTAGCTGCTTTTGGTATTGTAGCTTGGCCACACGTTCTTTCAGTTCTGTTACGTATGCTCTTATGCTTCTAACATTCTCTTCTGCTGCATTCTGAAACATCTTCTGCATTTTTTTCATGTTAACTGAACTTGAACGTCGATAGCATGGAGGTGTTCCTTCCTTTGACGAGACATCTCCACCTTCTTCACTCTTTGTTGGGGTTTCCTTCTCATAGTCTGGAAGAGTCTCACTAGGCACAATATCATCACTCTCTGGTGCTCTATTTTCAACCTCAGAATCCAAAACTTGCCGAGAAGATGATAGAGGTGAGCAGGGAGATCTTATAAAATTTTGCCGGTTAGCACTGTTACTTGAAGCTAAAGGAAGTAACTTTTTCTTTTTTGATTGACTCTTGGCCTTAGGAGTTACTTCACAGTTACTCTGTTGATTATTACTTGGAAGAGACAGTACCAATTTGTCTATAGATTTCTGAACATTTTCGAGCTGTTCCTCAAGATCCGCAATAGTGCTACCCTGTGAATGAAGTCTTGTTATTTCTTCCTTGAGATTGGCACTGACACTCTTGTTAGTAGGGACCAAACTTCCAACTTCAACCTCTTTCGACACTGATCTAACAGAACGCATGTCCCTTATTTCTGCTTGCAGCTTAGCAATAGTCTCAGCTGCATCTTGGTTACCTAATCTATGACAAGCCACCTCCTTCTGTAGTACTTCCAAAGCACGATTCGCTTCTTCCCCAAGCTGCTCCTGGAGGTGTTCAAGTTTGCGAATTTCATGCATAAGAGTGAAAGGAGCGGTCGATGATTGCCTCATGGTCTGCCTTCCTATCATATTTCTTGTTCTATCACCACGGCCTAGTTCCTTGCCATCCAGTTTTGGCGATAAGGCAACAGAATATGAGAGACACTTCTTCACTGGACGGGGCGATTCAAATGGGCTTGTACTCTGAAGCAGGTATCAAAAAAAGATATAACAGTCAGTTGAAATCGTGTGTGTGTGTGTGTGTGTGTGTGTGTGTGTGTTTGAAAGAGAGAGAGAGAGAGAGACCTGCTGTTCCTCCTGTGCTTTTCTCCGTAACTCGTCTACCTGGGATTGTGCTAAATCTCTTTGGCGCCTTAGTTCTTCTATTTCCATCTCCATCTACATATAATCAGATAATGAACATAAATATTCAGCACTCATTCCTGTTCTTAAGGAATCCGTAATTAATCCAAACTTGTGTGGCAGACTGTGTTATACGGACTCGGGTACAAGTGTCGGGTGCGGGTACTTCGGGGTGAAGGGAAGAGTCCGTGTAACATAGGTGGCAGATTACCTGCTTGATTTTTAAATCTTTTTCCCTCGACGGATCTGGGGTACGTAGTTCTGCTTCCAGCCTTGCTACTTCTTTCTGCAAATGTTTCACTAGCTGCTTGTCGGAAACAACCTAATTAAATTGAAGGGGAAAAAACATCTTCATTATTTGCATTTACTTTTTTAAAATAAATAAATAAATAAATAAAAAATGCACGAAATCAAAGAGAGGGACCAAGAATCAATACCATGTTCACTTGAGCATTATTGGTAACTTCCTTCGCTCGGGTGGCAAAGAAGAGAGTGTTTCGAGATTGTTCAACATGGCTCAACGCTGGACTTAAAGTACATATGATGGCAGTACGAGCATTCCCACCAAGTGAATGTTGCAATATGCGAGTTAGTTTTGAGTCTCGGTAAGGTATATGACCAGTTCTTTTTCCAACACTGCAGACAAGAACAATGAACAAGAAAAATAACAAAATCAGTTAAGCACCAAAGAATTACGCAGCGCAATGAGATCTAAAGAAGAAAATCTACATGATGCCTTAATCTTTATACAGAATTATGGTTCTAAGTTGTCGAATTAATCCTCACAGTTTTTTTTCATGATTGAAGGGATGTACTGTAAAGATTAGCTAAGATTAGAATCTAGTTTTCCAGCATAATTACATAAAAATGATGTGCAACACAATCTGACTGCTCACAATTACTCCTTCAACTTTCCACCATAGCATTGAATTCGAAAAAGGGGTAACATTTTCTATGGGAGCCCAGAAAATAAAACTTCAGATTAGCTTGTGCAGTGAACTCTATATAGGTTATGATAATGAGATTGAATAACTCATGCAGCTTTAACTATACAGGTTGTGACAATCTTTTGCAGTTGGTTCTATATGATTCTAAGGTTTTTAAGATGTTAGTTTGTAAAATGCAAGTAGTCCCATATATTGATGAACCTAGGTTAAAGACATGCGGAAGTTCTCCATTGAATACTTCCCTTTCTTCTCTTATTTCCTTGTCATCCTATATATTTTGGAGTTCATTTTCCACAAACAAAACTGAAAATGGAAGGAAGAGCCTATGGATTAGCAAACTACAAATACTAGTATTTAAGTGTTGGAAAATAAAGCAGCCGTATAATGTAGTCTACACTGTATAAATATAGAAAAGTATATTATTAGTGAATTCTGACCTCAGTTTTCTGATTACAGTCGTGAGAGTCATCAAGCTAAGGTTAATATGGCAGCCTTCCCTGAGCCTAGCTCCATCAGCATGTGTCTGTGAAGCTCTTTCACTACCAGCAAGATCTACAAAGTTCTGTCAAACATTGACAATAACAGTTATAATCACAAAAGTAATCACCCATACAACTTTTAACGAGCAATTGATATTGAGAGTTCTTCATTTCAAATTACCAGGCTTGCAACAAAAGACCTCACGCAGTCCGAATTCTCACGGAGAGTACTTTGTACTGTCTGTATTGTCAGCCAAATATATTTACAATGAATTGGGGTTATCACAAGGTAAATTTTTATCTACAAGCTTCAACAGAGATAATACGCTATGACACTGACCAGCCTTATTATCTGGTGTGACCGAGAGCTGTTATCATTTAGGGCAGTTTCACCCACTTGCCGTTGAGCTACAAAACAAACAAAAAATCAATTTATAGAGGTTAGACTCGGTGCTAATTAATATACTGTTGGAGAATAAACAAGCAAAGCCAAATCATGTCAAAGGCTTCACTTATTTACCTTCACAAATGTTGATCAACTGTCTTAAATGCTGATCATCATTTGCAGTTTCCTCTACCAACTTCTCAACCACAGTTCCTTTCTGTATGCAGGAAATTACAGTAAAGTTTAATGAGAGGCAGGAAAAGCATATGTAAAAACCAAAAGGCACTTCTTTCTGGATATGATAACAATTTTATACAGTAAATACCTCTGGATCATCTAAAAGCTTAAGGTTGCGGCCAGATTCTGAATTCAACAGGTCCCTGACATTCTCATTATAAATTTCTAGTCCAGAAATCCTTATTGTGAAGTCTCTCTCTGGGGTCTGTGATCATGCCAATTAGACATAAGATCAGTTCAGAAGCCACAATTAGTTATTTAGTGCCCTTCCTTGGTCAGCCACCAATTTTGAGCCAATAAGGAAGGAGTTTTTCGTTAAGATTCGATAGTGATTTTTCAGTGAGAGAATCCAACTCTATACATCCAACAATATCAACAAATCAGCATCACAAAAACAATATTAGGTTTAGATGAGGCTTACATTCATTATATGCTTATAGATATCATTAACAGCTTTCTCCGTAATCCCTCTCATTGTGTAGGTCTTCCCACTGCTAGTTTGCCCATATGCAAAGATGGTTGCTGCAAAACAAAAGACCAAAATAATTGTTAAACATGGATACATAATTATAATTCTACGACAACTTTACAAGGGGGAATATGAATGCGCACTACCATTTATGCCCATCAATGCAGACAAAGCAACATTCTTTACTCCTTCCTCATATACTGCTTCAGTTAGACAAGCAGGACCAAAAACTTTATCTGGAAGAAGAAAATTGTCCGCTTAATTTTATGAAATCATAGAAATAAATAAATAAATAAAACACCCAAGCATCCAAGGAAAAGAAGATAATGAAGTAAAGATTGTCACTTGGATACCGAATGTAAATGAAGCTGGTTGAGCTGATCGCTCCTGAGGTGGTGGTTTGAACACTATCATGTGATCATCAATGCACTCCCATGCGACTTGGTCCCTAGCTGCCTGCTCTCTTCTGCTTAGAGGCCTTAACCGTACTGTTACCACAATCTTCTCTTCCCTAACTTTTGGCCCACCTGGGGTGGATCCCGGTGTCTTGTCTATCTTTGAAGCCGGTGTACTTGGAGTTCTAACTGTCATCTTTATATCTAAATTTACAGTCCTCTCAATAACTTAGAGGAAGACCAAGTAAAAGTACAGCCTAGGCTTCTCAGGGAAAAGCTAAAGTAGTAGAATCACTGCAAAATAAATTATACCAAAATCGTAATCACTACAAAATAAATGATACCAGATCTGAAAACATATCCATCAAAGCCAGTCAAAAGTCTGTAGATGACAAAAGAAATTGCAATATGAACTTAAAGTTTGACATGATTTATTTCAGAGAATAATCATAGAAGATAAATAAAAGATTGTATGTCCTTTTGCTCATCAAGGACTGTTAAAATTTGGGTTACAATGGATTGAAATCTTTTCTAAACAGAATCACCATTCATTACTGAAATATACTGGGCAATTTGTGTTACATTATGTAGGAAACTATCTGATATCAAATAGATATCAATTCAACAATAAAACTAAGACAAGAAACCATGTGACTAGAAGCATATATTTTTTCCTTTTATATTTGAAAGGAAAATCAACACAAAGGCAACAGAACATTTCCTCACTGTTTAGAGCTTTTCAAATATAGGTTTGTCTATTTTGATGGAAAACAATATCAGGAAACATAATGTAGCCATGCTATTAAGCAAGCCTGCTTATCACAGTGGCTATGACATGATTAAGATAATTTCTTGAAAATCTGAATAACACTAGAATGATAAGGCTGGTTGTCCAGCCTATTGGCATCCCAAAATTAGAAAAGGATGTGGAAACTTAGAATGTTAACATTAGCAAAATACTTAATATTATTATGGTGTCAGCAAAGTAGCTATTGTGTATTTTAGATATTAATTCCTGAATTAACTTCTTTTTTCACCGACAAAAGCCTAAAATTCGAATCACTACTAGGATTTCATTCAGATCTTGCAAAGAATGAGAAAAAGTCAAGGAAAATAGTTAAAAATAGATTTGTTTATGAGGCATTTTTAAAGCTATTTCCTTTCCTTTCCCTCATTCCATCCGCAATCCAAAATGAGTGTGAGGGTTTTAATAATTGTCTTCAAATTTCCAGATAATACATGAGATATTTCCCAATTTCTTCAATCAGTACATTCCTTGGTCTCACCAAGTATACGTACTTTCACACATAGTTAATCAAATTTAACTTAAAAAGTAAAATTTCTTAGTTAATTTAACCCTAAGTCTTAAAAATTCTAAACATCAGGTGAGGAACCTAAAACATAGTAATGAAGAAGAAAAAGAAGAAAACAAAAGTTTCCATTTTTTACAGCTTTCGGATCACACAAGGCATACTAATCCAGATGATCTCATTGAATCCTAATAAGGAAACCAGACAAAACAAAATCTATTTTATTTTCTACTCATTTCCAGCATCAAATTCTACCTAAAAACTACCAAAATAATAAGAAGAAGAAGAAGAAGAAGAAAAAGAAAAAGTAAATAAATAAAAGAAAGTGTTCTTATTAATTTTGAAAATAAATCGGAAGAGTGGCAATTTCTTCAACATTTCATCACTTGCTGGTTCTAGAACACAGCAATCTAAAAGAGATATAAAAAATGAAATATAAAAGTTGCCTTTTTTTACGCTAATTTGCATAATATTATCAAATCATATAAAAGGAAACTTTGCAAAGCAGGATTTCACTGATTTCATACTCATTTTCAGCATCAAATTCTACCTGAAACTACAATATATGTAAACACACATACATACATGCATACAGGGAAAAAAAAAACCTACCAAGGGAAGGAACGCGAATACTCACAGAATATCAAACCAAATTCAATTGAGAAACTTCACGACTTCTCATCAACAGCAAGACGTCAGATCCGAGCACAGAAGAAGCTAAGAAACCATAAATTTATGACATGAAAATGCGGACACAGAGCGAAAGAGAAGGAGCTTATGAAAGAGGGATTTCTAGGGTTTGAAGAGCAGTGCTTGTTGACGATGATGATGAAATAAAAGGGCATAAAAGCTACTGGGCCTATTGGGTGTCTGACTGACCGTGTAAGAGTGTGTGTCCAATAGATTTGAATTTGAGGTCCCAACGGCTAGTTCTTTTTTCTCACGTTCTGTTTAAGAATTTCTCGCCGATTTCTCGAATAGTTTTAATTTTTCGCTTCGTGACTTGCCGAATTAAGCGGTACCGAGTTTCAAGTCCTTCAACGGTTTTTTTTATTAATAATTAATAAATTCTCCCGACAAAAGAACATAAAAGGAAAGATAAAATTGCACAGAACTCCTTACAGTTTGGAATAAATGTATTTTGTGCCTCTAAATCTTCAAAAAATTATTAACTACACCTTGAAGAAAGATAGATAAATGCATTTTGCCGCTGACCACGTGTTCATTGGAATTATGATAGATGTTCATACCTATGTTTTCGGTAGTTCACCTCTTCTTGGAGTCATAAAATAGGTATATTAAAAAGTCGACCGTTGGATTAGACATTCTCTTTATGTTTATCCTGTTTATAAAAAATTACAGTGATTCAACATTCGATTTTCAAAATATAGTTTTTGAAACACCCTAACAATATCTACTGTTGAATGCTGTTACAGTTGTTTACAGTTGTTTAAGCGATCAGCATGCTGATCTGCTGTTGGATGCTTGCCACGTGGATCCAAACTCATATCTAATGGCTGAGATTAATGGAGCCTAAAATCCAGTGAAACACGGTTCTTTTGAGGGATTAACACTCCATTAATCCCAGCCATTAGATCTAAGTTTGGATCCACGTGGCGAGCATCCAACGTCTTATCAGTTGCAAATCTAAACTCATGTTGGATCACTATAATTTTTGGTAGACATGACATGCATAAAAAATAAAATAATAAAAAAAATTGTATAATCCAACTGTCGGTTTTTTAAAATATAAATCCTAATAAAAGTGGGCTAACAATAAGATAGGAAAGATGTCCTTACAAAATCGGGATTGTGTGTGTTTATTGAGTTATTAAATATTATTCGAAGAGTGCTACTAAGATATATTGTTTTTTTAAAATATATATATATATATATATATATATATATATATATATATATATATATATATATATATATATA
>JAESVK010000608.1:1180689-1201991 GCA_017140935.1 Hamamelis virginiana
CACTTACTTTTAAAAATTAACTACGATAACAGTACCCCCTTAATGAAATGCTTATCTAATTTCGTTTCTTTACTTACTAAAATCATGCAAGATTTTTCTAAAAATTTTAAAAAAGACCTTATGAATTGATCTAAAGTATTATGCAATAATTCCAAATAAGACTCTAATGTAATATCAATTTATGAATTGAATTAATGTAATAATTTCAAATAATATTCTAGTTACTGTAATAATTGATAAATTAGTATAATAATTCCAAACAAGGCTCCAATTAAAGAAATTATAAGACTAATTACTGAAATATTTTCAATAATTTATGCAATTAAATTATGACAAAAATTTAGTTATAAATTGCTAAAAAAATTTGACTGTCAAGTGTTAAAACTAATTAGAATACTTTTTCTTAGCACACTTATAATTAAAACGCTAATTTATACTAATTTCATTTATGCAATTAAAAATATTTTATAATATTTTTTATTTATAATAATTTAATTGTAACATTTTTTAATAATATTTAAATTTATGAGGGGTATTTCTATAGTTGTAAAAAATTAAAAGGTTTAACTGTAATTTGCCCAAGTATAATAAAAGTTGGCTGATAATAGTAACTCGTGCTTCGCACGTGATCGTAGCAGGTCTATCCGGTGCATAACAAATCCACCAATCAGAATGCACTCTTTGAACTCTTCCTCAGTAGTCAGTAGAGGATTATTTTAACTAATCCACCTATTATTATTAATAATAAAATATTAATTATTAATTATCTTCTTCTTCTTCACCGTGTACACTACACTACACAGCATACACGGATACATACTCCTTCTCTCTCTCTCTCTCTCTCTGTCAGCTGCACGTCCTCTTTCTTCTTATTCTTCTTCATCCTATCTGCAAAAGATCTCTCACTTCTCGTAACTCAGGGGGTTTTCTCGATCCGATTTATCCTCCTTCTTCTAGACCTTTCTTGAACTACCAGATTTCCATCCTCAGATGACCGGAATCGAATTCGCTTTTGGTTCATGATAATTTTCTGTGATTTGTAAACTAAAATCAAAACTAGTTGGTCTAGTTGATTCCAGTTTATACGTATATACACAGACACACATTTGGAGGCTGAAGCAACTGAAAATACAACATTTTAAAGATTTTCTTTAATTTTTTGTTCTTTTCCTCCGTTTCCTGGGTAACCAAACGGAGGGTTACGAGTAGGGTTAAGGTTTTTTTTATTGGGTGTGAAAATGTTGGGGACTGGATTGCAGTTTGGGCGTGTTCGTGGTGAGGATCGGTTTTACATTCCTGTGAAAGCAAGAAAAAATCAAAATCAACAGCAAAATCAACAAAAACGACAATCGCAGAGAGCTCGGAGTGATGGAAATGAGAGCTCAGTTTCTTCTACAAAGAGCGAAGCTGTAGCTTCTGATATTAGAAATCCTAAAGAGGTTTCCAATTCTATGCCTAATAAGCCTTCTTCTGAGCCATCCCTAACTAATCTTGATAAGTTCTTGGAAGCAGCTACACCTTTGGTTCCAGCACAGTATTTCTCCAAGGTTGATACTTGATCCTTCTTTATGCTTAAAGGTTTTGTTTGTTGCTGAGAAAATTGAGAAAAAAGAAGATAAAAGGGAGCTTGATAACACTTACATTTTCTACTGTTTGGTTCTCTTAAGAAAATGAAAAACTCAACTTGACTCAGCCAAGTTCGATTATATAAGATTTAGTTGGGTTGATTTATTACCGGGACAATGGTAAACGTAAGGATATAGTTTTCTTGTTCTTTTTGCCGGATTCATAGCAACAAAACAGAGCTTCAGTGATTTGCAAAGTTGGCATTCTGTAAATTAATATAATGTCGTTATTTTATTTTGGTGCAGACGACGATGAGGGGGTGGAGAACTTGTGATGTTGAGTTTCAACCCTACTTTACACTGGGTGATTTATGGGAGTCTTTTAAGGAATGGAGTGCATATGGGGCAGGAGTGCCTTTGATACTGGATGGCAGTGATTGTGTAGTTCAATACTATGTTCCGTATTTATCGGGTATCCAGTTATACTGTGAATCTACGACTGCAAGTGCAAAGTCAAGGTATAAGTTTGCCCTTGTGTGAATTTATGTACTTAGATTTAGACTTTTATGGTTAATGAATTTGTAATCTTTGTGAGGCAATTCTGACTTAACCTATATACAGCCACACATATACAAACGTTTGTTTTAATTTCATATGCATTTTATTTTTTAAGTCCTTGGCAAAATTTTGTGTGAATTGATTTGTCTACACAATAGCGTCCTTTTTAGTAGTATCACCAGATTGTTAGTTCCTTGACTGTGGAATATTATCTCATGCTTTGTCAAGTGCTGTGTAATATTACATGGAGTTGGGTACACATGTTGGTTGTGGGTATGTGTTTAGGTGTTGGACTTACAAAATCCCCAACTAGAAACTAGGGTATGCATAAAAGTTCAGTTTTTCCTATCCCGTGGAGTAAAATGAAGTATCCATGTAACATATCATGTCCAGCAGTACTTCACTCATTTTGTAGTATCAGACTATCAGTGTAGAAGTAAATCTCTCTCTCTCTCTCTCTCTCTCTCTCTCTTCTTTTGTTGGAGATGTGTCTGGCGGTAAATGTGTCGAATGTATATCACATACCCTCACCCATTTGTGTCGTGACTGATTTGGATACAGCACCCATTTTGAAGAGTTCGTGTGACAAGTCACATAGAGAGTGGATTTTTCGTTTTCATTTATTCGTTCTTTTTTGTTTTTGAAGAAATATTTAGAATTACCATTAGTCTTTTTGGCCAAATCTAATGACTGTACCACTTGCAATTCTTAGAATTCCTTGACCCATGTTTGGCTATTGAGTTATGTGTATGACCCAATTACCCAAAACAATAGATCTTATGTCTTGAAGAAGCTGTACTTTAGTACTCCTGTTCCTCAAGTGATCCTTAAGAATTATGAGCTCTGTTTTCTTGGTCTAGTTTTAACTAACTATGATGAAGGGAATGGCTTGGTAAGCTTTGGCAGTGCTCATTTTTATAGTACAGTTAACGATGAAAGTTGTGAGATCTAACATATTTCTAAGTTTTCAATACTAAACTCCTGGAGTCCTGGGTATGGCGTGTTCTGAATGTTTTACATGAGAAAAGCCTAAGTACTTTGGCACTCTTATTTTTGCTATTCCTCAACCCTTTCTGTTTTTGTAGTGGCACACATTGTAGTTATGTTGACTATCAACATCTCTATGTGTGTCCATATTTTATTACTTTTCAGGATTTGTTTTTGGGAGTTGCAGTGTTAGACATAGGGTATCCATGTGGTTCACTAACATTTGATAAAGAGTTCATTTTGACCAATATTCTTTTGCCAAGTTCAGACCTGCAGTTTACATGAGTTTAAATTCGATTTTAGTGGCTACTTTTTATTTATTTATTTTTTTTTTAAATTGTTTTGGAAGTTAAATTTTTCATAAATGTCCTTTGATTTACATATAACCTCATGGTGTCTGACTGGTAAGAAAATCTATGAGGGTGCTTGTCCAAATGTTCCACAGTTAGGGGGAGGAATAATCTTACACTCAAACGAAAATTTTTATTTTTATTTTCCTATGGATAAGCAATTTGGCGCGATTGGTTCTGTCATTCTCACACAGATTTCCCTTGGAACAAGATCCATTTGTATTGTAGTTATGTCTGCTTGAAATATTGGGAACTATGAATTCTTCTTCCAAACTTGTTCTTATGTAAGTTTTAACATTTCAAATTCTGGTTCGCGGACACACTAAACTGAAAAATGATAAAACTACGGATTTAGACATGGTGGACATCAATAAATGGTATCCGAAAGGAGTCTTCTTTTCATATAGGTTAGAAAAACAAAGTGTCTACATAGAAACACAGTGTATTTAGATGCACGAGTTAAGAATTAAGAGTAGGTGTCCGGGTTTGATTTGCAAGTTTGACATAGAGAAGGCTTATGATCATGTGAACTTAGAATTTCTTACTCTATTTGTTTAATTGTTTCACTAAGTTGAGGTGATTAAATTTCCTTTTCACACTGGTCTTGGGGGCACCTATAATGTCTGCAGACAATCTTATGAATCAAACTAGTCTATATCTGACCTAGGCTTGATTTTGAAATGATGTTTTAGTTATTAATTTTCCCTGCAAAAAGAGAAAAGAAAAGGAATTATTATTTTGATGTGTCTAACTCATTAATATGTTAATATTGTGTTTGCTTTATTTTTGCAGTACTTTTACTTTGTATTTCTAGATAGCTTCTAGTTACTCAACATTATTGCAATGGATCTTTATTCTGCTATTCTCTTCATAGTTATGGAAAAAATTTTCATTGTGACCTTATGGTGCCAGATTGTGATTCACAATCGAAAGCGTCTTGGAGCTTAATGCATATAATTTCATTTAGACATTTACAAAAGGATCTTGAGCTATCTTGATTTTGGTTGCCCCCATTAGTTTGCAACTATGAAATTTCAGCACATTTAGTTCTAGTTGATTCTAATGTAATATGTATCGTTGTATGATACAGTTTGTTTCTTGTGACTAAGTTTGACTTTTCTCTTATGGATAGACAAGCTGGCGAAGACAGTGATAGTGACTATTGCAGGGATTCAAGTAGTGATGGAAGCAGTGATTACGAAATTGAAAAGGGCATGAGATTCTTGAGGGAGCAGCAGGGTCATCACCATGCAACTAGTGAGCTCTCTCTTAGAACGGGCACATTGTCTTTAAGGGACCCACAAATTACAATTCAAGAAGAATTTTCTGGTGATGATGGTGAAGCTGGGAATTCTCGAGGTCACCTGCTCTTTGAGTTTCTTGAGCAGGATACACCTTATAGCCGTGAACCATTAGCTGACAAGGCTAGTTTTTTTTTTTTTTGCTAATAATTACTCTGAAGAGTTTTCATCTGACAAGCTCTGTATTAGCTGCTTTATGTCATGTGTTGTATTATTGTCACAGATACTAGATCTTGCATGTCGGTTTCCTGAGTTGAAGACGTTAAGAAGTTGTGATTTGTTACCAGTCAGTTGGATATCTGTAGCATGGTAAAATCATTGTGATCTATAAAATTATATTGCTTCATATGATAATCGCATTAATTATTCATTTGTTCTGACGGAATTGCTTTAGGTATCCAATATACCGAATACCCACAGGACCAACATTAAAAGATTTGGATGCTTGCTTTCTGACCTACCATTCTCTTTCTACACCCATGGGAGGTAAATTTTTATTTTTTATTTTTTATTTTTTTTTTTACTTTTTTATAATGCAAAAAACGTTCCATTGTATTCTTTCCCCATCTCTCTTTTACATATTCTATGACCTTGCATCAAAAATAAAAAAAAGAAAGAAAATGAAAAAAGAAGTAGAAAAAGGGGAGGCACTATGGCTTGACTTCTGTAGCTTCTGGACCATGGGTGTATGCTTCCATCTTTCTCTCTGCCGGGGGGGGGGGCCCCCTCTGTCTCTCTCTCTCTCCAAAAGTTACTCATCTTTCACTCTATATGTGTTTTGTTAGATGTACACCATACATCGCATCTCTTTCTCATCTCTGGTGGAACTATTGGCAATATTGCTGCATGGCCAAGCTTACTCAATGTTATTGAATGGAACCTTTTACGGTTCCATCTTTTCTTTATTACCACCAATAGCATCAAAACTGGCCTAAACCACTATACTAGTTGATTGGGATCAACATCAGCCGGGCAATCACACTAAGCTTCCCATTTTCACTCAAGCATGGTTGCTTCTCCAACTAACTGTACGCAAACCCAACACCACATGCCCACCACCTTTGCCATGAAGCTCAATATCCACCATTTCACATCCACCTGAGTTTTAATTTCCATCATATCTGATCCAAGCCTACACTTCCATGCACTTTGTCTTCTAACCAGGCCTCGGTTTCAATCACTTAAAACTGATGCAACTCACTCACCTATTAACCATCGTTACACTTACATGCCTGCTGCCCTTCCTCACTGCTACCCACTTCAATGTGCTATTATTTTCTGCAACTTGCATTACCACCTTAACCACCGGCCGCTTTTGGTCTCACGACCACTGTTCTTTCCCATCTTAATTGTTCCATCCAACACCATAGCCATGCTCACCACTACATTGCCACCGTGGTGATTATAACTTAGAAGTTATAACCTCTGCTACTTCGTCTTTCATTTGCCAATACCACACCCTTAGCCTCCATCTTCATGGACCATGATCCAATCAAATCCACTTTGAATAATAACCAACATAAATCTGAATCACCTTAATTCAACACCTCTGTTCATAATGACAACTATCTTCACCATCTCAGTTCTTTGAAGCCCACTACTACTATCTTCCTCATTTCTGTTCTTGATGCAAATTTGAACCACACTCCTTATTCTTAGTTGAAACCCGATGTCAAGCCGACATCATAATCATCATTAGTGCCTTAGTGGTCATAGCCACCATCATAATAACCATTTGCATTACCACCATGGCTGCTACTTTCCTATCACCGTTGATGTTCATATAATCAACAAATACTTTCATTTTTGCTGCCAGAGACCCTTCATTGCTAGCTATGCCTCAGGCATCAGAGCTATCTCTCCATTGATGTTCATCGTTGATTGATAATTTGTAAGGGGAGATTGTAGAGTGTGTTGCTCATTTAATTAGAGTGGGGGTAAATAAAGTGGGAAGGTTCATTTATGGTGCTTTGTCATGAACGCATATTGATAAAGTTGAAGGGAATATCTTCAAATGGTGGGCAATCCATAAACAAATGCCCATAAAGTGAGTGTAATCGAAATGAGGATGTTGAGATGCATTAGTGGTACCACAATAAGAGAGCAAGCAAGAAATAAATGCATTCGTAAGGAGCTAGACTAGCACTAATTGAGGAGAAGATGCAAGAATGGCATTTGAGATGGTTTGTTTTGGAAGAAAGTAAGGATGAAAAACTTGATTCAGGTTGAAGGCCATACCTGAAAATGAGGAAGGCCAAGAAGGTTTGTTTATGGTAGCAAATGGTGGGCAATCGATAAACAAGATGCCCATAAAGTATGTTTAATCGAAATGAGGGTATTGAGATGCATGAATGGTACCACAATAAGAGAGCAAACAAGAAATAAATGCATCTGTATGGAGCCAGAGTAGCACCAATTGAGGAGAAGATGCAAGAATGACATTTGAGATGGTTCGTTGTGCAAGAAAGTAAGGATGAGAAACTTGATTCAAGTTGAAGGCCATACGTGAAAATGAGGATAGCCAAGAATGTGGGGTGAGGATGTGAAAATAAGGAAGGTCAAGAATGTTCCTTTATGGTAGCAAATTGTGGGCAATCCATAAACAAGATGCCTATGAAGTGAATGTAATCGAAATGAGGATGTTGTGATGCATGAGTGGTACCACAATAAGAGAGAGAACAAGAAATAAATGGATCTGTAAGGAGCCAGAGTAGCACCAATTGAGGAGACGATGCATGAATGGCATTTGAGATGGTTTGTTGTGCAAGAAAGTAAGGATGAGAAGCTTGATTCAATTTGAAGGTAATGCCTGAAAATGAGGAAGGCCAAGAAGAATGATTTCCCAGGATTTAATAGAAGAGGTGGCCTTAGAGTTAAACATTGAGAAAGGATTCATCTAGCCGATCCCAAGTATCAAGGATGTAAGGCTTCAATTGTTGAGATATCTGGGTACTTATTGGGGGCTTAGGCTTGAGCTCAGCTAGCTTACATGAAAAATTGTTACCTTTCTTTGTGAACCTGTATTTTATTAAACAATAACTCCTTTTATCCTTATAAGTCATAGAAGATAGGAAAATTATTGATTATTGCATTTGAATGTGCTAGCACTTCTATTTCACATAACTATAAATCTAGCATGTTTGAAGTTTTGTTTTGGGGTGAGTTTGGCCTGCCAAAAATGGAAATATTTCGGAGAATATTTCAATAGAGCAACAGTCAGTATATAATTTTGGAAACGTGGGAAAACAAAGCGGGAAACTTATTTGAATACAAAGAAAAGCCCAAAATGGATTAATTGAGCTTGTTGGAAACTGACACACCAACCCAACATATTAAGACAACAATGAGGAGTAGAAAAGAAGTCACCAATGTGCACCAAAATCTGTTGAAACATTGTTGAAATATTTTATGCATCCAAATAAAAAAAATGATGATATGGAAGTAGAAAATAAATAGAGTATCTATCTTGTATTGTCCACAATGTGTTCTAGCTGCTTTCTGATGGTATTAAGTTCTTTTTCTATTTTTTTCATGCCTTGGCTCTTATCTGTTTCAACAATCTCTTTCTGCTACTCATTTCATGGCCATTTTGTTTCTTAATTGCCTTCTATGTTGTATGCTAAAGCATGGTTGCATTTGCAAACAATTAATATAATTTTCCCTTGAATTTGATGTGTTGTGTTTGACCATAAAACAAATAGATGCACTCATATTTTTCTGGTTATGTGATATAAGATTTGTTTTTCACTTGACCAAATGATCTTGGTCGACCTTTTCTCATCTTGTCTTCCATTGGTGCTACATCTTGCTCTTTACCAATGCACCATCTCTTGTTGTATCATTTTTTCTTTTGCAACTCATCCAGGTCTACATCTTGATTTTGGCCATATTCATTTTATGAAAAATTTTCTTTTATTTAAAAAAAACCACTCATCATTTGGTAACATATATTTTTACTGATTATATATTTGTCTATATTTTTATCATGTATCATAGGATGCACTTCAATTCCCAAAAGAAGAAAAAAAAAATCTTATATATGACAATTAAGATTAGTGCTTTTGGAGTGTTGTGTGCTTTACAACTACCTATTAAATTTTAAAAAGATATGAAAGGGAGGAAAAAAACGTCAATACTTCATGCGATATAAGATGTGATCATCAATTAATAATCATCCTCAATGATGAATTTAAAAACATGTGAGTTATTGCTTTGACTATTTTATGCAAATAGTTTATTCATGTCCCATCTTATGTAGGAGTTGCTAGTTCAGACTCCATTCATCACTTAGAATTGGTTTATAATTGCTTCTTCCAGGTAGCGGAAGTACACAAGCTCCAGTGGTGGTCTATCCCAGTGAAATGGATGGTATCCCGAAGATTTCCTTGCCTGTTTTTGGCATGGCTGCTTATAAGTTAAAAGGATCCATGTGGACACAAAATGGGGTATGCAAGCGTCAACTAGTGAACTCCCTCATGCAGGCTGCGGACAACAGGCTAAGTCTGCTTCAGGTCAATCACCCAGACTTTCAGTTCTTTGCTTCACATGGCAACCAAACAGGTGATATCAAGTGATTACTCACCCTAGTCTTCTATTCTGTGCTGCATAAAAGGCCCAATGATTCCACCCTTAATGCATGGTCAGACTGAGATAGAATGCCTTAAAAATTGTTGGGATCAGAATCCCATGCTGTGTGAGGTAGCTCATCCATCCGATTTGGATTTTTTTGTCCTTTACAAGAGGAAGAAAAAAAAAGGAAAAAAAAAAAGAAAAAAGAAAAGGAATCAAAAAATTGACAATTACTGAATTATAAAGGAAAAAAAAAACACAAAAGAAGAAGGGGAAAAAGGAAAAGGATTGACATATAAGAGGGCAGGGAGTAGAATAAGGCCTGAGAAGAGGAAAAAAGGGCAATTATAGATGGACATAGAGATGCTATACGAGAATTAAGCTGAATCAGATCATCTTTGTTTTGTTGATGGCTTTTATATTTAGATCTATATGTATCATTATAAGAGAAGAAAGCAGGGACTTTTATAGGTTTTGTGATAAATAGAACTTAGCTTGTTTTATTTTATCTAATTTTTTTCAGGGGATTTTGATTTGGATGATGTATAACAGGGTTAAATTGGATCGACCCCTTTGATACGTCAACTTGTGCACTGTTTTATCAGTAATAAAAAGATTGAAAAAAGTGGCAATTCTGTGGCTGTTTCAAATTTGTTTGTTGTATTGTCACATGGTAGTAGATTGCCTTGCTTGCAACTATTTTAACGTATTCTGCTTCAATATATGAAATTTTGATATAAACCTGCGATGATAGTCAGTACATGGCAGGTAGACTTTAGAGTGGACATTTCAATGAGTATCAAGTCTTCCTTAAGAGGCAGTCTTGCTTAAGACAGTAATAGTTTATAATGCAATGGCATATAACAGGATGATGTGCAAATCTACCCAACCTGCCCAATTTGTAGATATTTGCCTTTATGTCTTTGTGTAGTGTAATGTGTTAGATTAAAAGTTTGAATTATCTTAGCTATGTGTTTTGCATATCGAGTAAAATCTTCCCCTTCCCAGGGGGGTTTGAAACAAATGCAACAACTTCATTTCCGTAGGAGTTTCAAATGCTCCATGATCTAAACGGAAGGAATATTATGGCCCCGATTTGTTTCAATCCTGGATTTGAAACTTTCAAAATAAAGTTGGATGTATTTCAAATGGCAGGATGAAGTGGGGTCTGATTATGAGAACATCTTTATAAGAATAGAACTGTAAATGCACATCTCACGAATCATAATGAATCTATCCCAAACAGGGACGTAGCCAGGATTTATAGCTAGGGTGGGCGAAACTCTAAAAAAATGAAATTTAAGGTTTCATCTTTTAAAAGTAACATGAAAAGTATATATTAAACAAAGCTGCTAATATAAGGTGCACCTGATGCAAGATACTTCAGATGGCCTCTTCTAGAGCCACTTGTTAAGCATATTTTCGAAAACTAACCGTTGGATTTGATGCTCATTTTATATATATCATGCCACCTACCAAAAATCACAGTGATCCAACGGTTGGTTTCTGAAAAATGTAACTTTGAAAAATTGCGACTTTTTTGTTCTTTAAAATGTCACCCTTTTTTCACAGTCGATTTTTTAAGGAACCAACTGTTGGATCACGGTGATTTTTGGCAGGCATGATATACATAAAAGGAGCATCAAATCCAATGGTCTGTTTCTGAAAATATGCTCAACAAGTTGCTCTAGAAGAGACCACCTGATTTTTTTATTTTTTATTTTTGATTTTTTTTTTTTCAGAATGTCAGGGTGGGCAACTGCCCCATGCTAGCTACGTCCATGATCCCAAAGGTTAGCTTCTGTGCAAGAGAGTGCTAAAGCCCACCCAAATTTTTACCACTTGACTGCCCAACAATTTCCGTGGTTTATTGAGCCGTTGTACTATGGTGTCTAAGTAATTTTTATCTTTTTCTTTTTGGAATGAAAGTTCAAATTTTAAGAGTTTAGGTAGTTGAGATTGTTTGCATAGTATGAATTTTAGTGACCCAATGAGTGAAATTACATTCACAGCATTTACTTCTAGTCGCCTTCGCCTTGCTTTACGGAGCTAACCTCTCAAATTTCAGAAAAAGAAATGTGCTGAATAGTGGCCCCAGATGCCTTGTGTCATTAAATATCTTGAATTCCACCCTCAAACCTTTGAGAAATTAATTATTCCATCAATATCTTTTAACAGAGTCTTACTCCATAATGCAATCCCAAATTATCTGCCGCAATTTCGGAGGAGGATGGGTGCAGTCTACAATCTTCTAGACTTTTGAAGAACACAAGAAACAGAGCTTAAGGTTTGTCACTCCTATCACCATGAGAGCCAAGCGGAAAAAGTTCATAGTTACCTGATAAATTTGGAAGAGCAAATCTAATAATTTTTAGTATTAGTTTTGAAATTTGTTTTATTCTCATTGTCCCAGCCTTAATTTTGCCATTGATCCCACACCATCATCTTTGATAAATATGTCAAATACCAAAAATGATTTAAGAAATAACATGGTAAAGAGAATCAGGGCACATAAATGGAATGGAAAGGGGAAGAAGAAGCCACAGGAGAAAGCCGGAAAAAGGGTAGAAAGAGAATAATCATACCCATCATTCCTTTGCAAATCACAAATTCCTTCTCTCTCTCTCTCTCTCTCTCTCTTTTTGGTTTTTGTTATAGCATGGAGCTAAAGCTCAAACAAATATCAACAACTTCCTTTGCCACCATTTCAACAAAAGAGAAAATGGGAAAAATAAAAATAGTGCTTAAAAATGATTTAATTAGTTTTAAGATAAATCAGATCTTTAAAATTATGATTTAATTATGCAACGTTTGGATTTGTTTTTTATAAGTACTTTTTTGCTTTTTTAAAATTTTTCTAAGAAATTACATATTGCAAATTTTTAAAAAAACAAATAAGTATTTATAAAAAACAAATCCAAACGGTGCCTTAATTTTAAGATAAATCATATCTTTAAAATTAGGTTTAAAGATGAATCAATCCTATCTAATTGGCTTTTGATGAAGAAATGGAAGCAAAATAAGGGGCTGCTTATTGGCCAAAAAATGGAGAAGAAGAGAAAAACAGTGGGATTTTGAAAAAAGAAAAAAAGAAAAAAGAAAAAAGAGAGGAGATATGGCAGTGCATCGCCAGCAACAGTGGCGCATCATCAGCAAGGTGTGCCATGGACAGTCGACCATGAGAGATATGTGCAGAAGCCTAGGAGAGAGCGCAGCAGAGAAGCATTTGGCATTGAGTTTTTTCCACAAGTGACCTCCTAAATCAAAATTATTTCACATCTGATTTTTTTTAAAAAAATTATCCTATATCTGAGCTCATTGATCCAATCAATTGTCACGTATAAATATAAAGTTAAAAACTGCTGTCCTGAATAACGATTTTTAAAAAAGTCATAAAATCGCTGTTTAAATAGCGGTTTTAGTGTATATATATATATATGTTTTAGTGAGCAAAATCTGACTTTAAGCTAAAGTCAGCAAAGAACACAAATCCTTAGATTGAAATCTTGAGATGAATTATCCATTAAGTGAATGAAAATCCAAGAGTTTGTGTTCTTTGCTTACTTTAGTTAAAGTCAGCATTTGCTGACTAGTTATTGAATTTTGCATTATTTGACATGTTTTGGTTTTGTTACATGATGATTACTTGTTGTTTGAAGTTGGTATTATTCGAAAATAATTTTTTTTTTTTTAAATCTCAAAAATCACTGTTTGAAATAGCGATTTTATGAATTTTAAAAAAATTGCTGTTTAGGATTGTAATTTTTAATTTTACATCAACACATAGGAGTATGTACTGTACATCGTCTTGATTAGTATGCTCTATGGTTGCCACGTTGTTGGATCTTTCATATCAGAACACTTGACATGTGTGTACAACAGAAAACTAAAGGATTGACTAAAATATAAAGTACAGACCAATTACTGGTTTTATGGAAAATTAATTATTCAGAAGATAAGTGAAGGGATACAGTAGCCAAGAAGTGGCGTTTGAGTTATCCAATACACTTATATTGGAGTAATTTTCACTCTTGAATATTTTAGCGCACACAGATATTTGGCATAACATTTTACTTAAACTTTGAAAAATACCTCAGTTTATTTCATTTAATCTTAATGGCAGATTCCTCTTCTTCTACTATCCCTGAACCTTCTCGTCTTTCAGTCAGTAGTACTTCCTCTGAGTCATCTAAAGCACTTTCTCTTAGAACTTCTTCTTTTTCTAAATTAGCTTATTTATATGAAGTAGAATATCTTCCTGAAGATAGTAAAGTCCCTGTAACAGATTTTCTTATTGTAAATCCTTATACTGTTTATTCTAAGACTCCTTCTTCTTTTTACAAAAAGATCAGAAATCTTGTTCCTTTTTCTTCAAAACAGTCTTCTGTAAAGGAGCATGTTTAAGCCTCAAAGTTCGATCAGTTTCACATACCTGCTGTAGAACAAGAGCACTTTGTTACACTTACTCTTCCCAGAGAACTCATTCGTCCTTGGCAACAGGAAGGTTTTACTCACCTTCACTTTAGTGCAGTTCGTCTTGCTCTCACTTTTCATGGCAGAAAAAGTCTACCAGCAGTCTCCAGAATTACTCTTCTTGATTCTAGATTCAAAGAGTACCAACATGCTGTTATTGGCACTCTTCGGACTACCTTGAATGCTGGCACAGTCTTTATTACTTTATTCCCAAATTTCAACATGCCTCTTCGAGATCCTCATCTCACAGATGCTTTGAAAGTTCAAATACAGATCACTGGTGCAGCTCAAGTCTCAGATACTTTTGCAGTAACTCTTCACTATCAACTGGCCTACAGACTTCAAAATCATGCTTTTGATCTTGCAGTTCCTGATATTTCTCAGATTGATGAAGCCTTGCATATACAGGTTGATCCAAGTCTCACTGCTACTTGTTCATTTGTCCCTAGACAACTCACAAGGGACCAGTTAGCTTCTCTCATACCTGAAAGCTGGCTAACCAAGTATGAAACACTTCATCAAGCAGTTCAGCCTCTTCAGTCTTCCACACCCATGTTTATCAGAAAAGAAAATGGTCTTGTTGAAACTCGGTTCTCTTCATCAACAACTCCAGATCATGTTTCTGTGTTCCCTACTTCTCTAAACATGGTTCAACCAGTCTCTTATGAAAGATCTGCTTTTCCACAAATCATTCAGTTTGACACTAAAGGTCATCCCATCTATGAAGGCAAATCTCCCTCTGGTCACATTTGGTGGGATACTTGCAATTGTGATGATTGTTTGGATGATGATAGGTTTGAAGAAATCAAGCCAAACAGAAAAAAGTCTTCTCAGAAACTTCTTCAAGAACGTTATAAAGCAGGAGATCCATCTGTTGATCTTCTTGGTGAATCCTCTGGTAAGTTTGATTACTATGTTACTTATGGTGATCAATCAAAAAAGCCTCCAGTTCCCAGACCTCTCAGGTGTAAGACAGAACCTGTTTTACCACCTTCTCCAACATCACTTTCACCATGCAAACCTCTACTCAATCCATATTACCATAAAGTTCTTCCCTTGATCAGGAAACCTTTCATCCCTCTACCAAAGTCAGTAACTTCTCCACAACCATGCTACATGTTGAGTACCCAACACAAAATACCAAACATGTCTGGAAAATAAAGAATCTTGTTGGTTCTCATTCTGATGACACTCCAAAATAGTCACAGCAGCTGAAGCAGCTCTTAATTGGCAAGCTGAGAATTCTAAAGATCAGAATAATGCCTTAAAACAAATCTTGGACAATCAGCAACAGTTGGCAACTACAGTTACAACAAAGCTTTCTGCAACTGATTCTTTGATTACTGATTTGAAAACAAAAATTCAGACTCTTGAAGCAGAATTAAATCATATTGTGGATAATGTCAAAGATTTCAAGATTGCTTTTCCTCTCCTTGGTCAAAAAGAGAAAGAAAAGGTCCAACTATAGGAACAACTTCAATCTCTTGAGTCCAAAGCCCAGAAATCCAAAGTTCCTCCTGTTCATTATTATACTTCATCCACAAAGGTTTTCAATCAATTTTCTCGTGTTCAACAACCCCTTGTTTATGTTCTTTCTGAAAATAATCCTTTCAAAACCACAAGTCTTTTCTCACCAACTACAGGTCATTTGAAGCCAAAGCAACGGTAAAAGCCACAATCAGAAGTTCCTTCTCCTATAGAGCTTCCTGATCCTCTTATTGGTGCTTCTTCTACATCAATCCCTGATGTCATGCCTGTTGAAAACCCTAATCCAATTTCCTCATTTCTAAGGTCTTTTACTTTGGAAAATTCTACAATTTCCACTGGTCCAGAAATAATCACATTAGTTGATGATCTTGATCTTGATGGCCTTGGCCTTGAAAGTATTTTCCTCGCAGAAAATGATCTAGACACAATTGATCCAGAAGATCCTTAACCTCCTGACCAGCCTCCTCCAATGTTTCCAACTCCTCCAGCCATTCCTCCCCAGAGAATAAGACAGACATTTCCTGTGAACAGAGACTTTTGGAATAAAGTCGGCAATATAATTCACAACACCAAGGAATTGTTGTATCTGTTTTACTGACTGGAGTTGATCTGGAAAGTCACATACCTTTGTTTTTATGTGAGGCTGTGGGATATATTTTCCATCAACTATCTGCATGCCAAGAAAGTCAATAGTAGACTGAGCAATTATCATCTTACTTTCTTAAAGCATGATTCCATGGGATTTTACCAGTTGGTAAAAATCATCGACTAACTTTTCATGTGACTCAACAGTAGGGGAGAAAAGCAAGATATCATCAATGTAAATTAATGCATTTGTCAAAAGTGGTCTGAAAAGTGAGATCATTGCTTTTTGAAAGTGAGAAGGAGCATTTTTGAGACCAAAGGGCATTACTGTCCACTGATAATGATGATCAGGGATGCAAAAAGCTGTTTTGAATCTTTCTTCAGTAGGGATGCCTAATTGCCAAAATCCTGCTTTAAGATCAACTTTGGAGAAGATCTTAGCATGAGAGAGATGTTGGAACAAAGAGACTTTGTTAGGCAAAGGGAATTTATCATCAGCAAGAAAGTGATTCAAATCTTGGTAATTGACAACTAATCTGAGCTTTCCACGAATTTGTTCAGAATGCTTATTAACATAGAAAGCTTCACATGCCCATGGGGAAGAAGTATCTTCAATAATTCCTTTAGAGTAGAGGGATGAGACTTCTTTCTTTGCAAGAGAAAGATGTTCAGGATTCATTCCTCTATGAGAGGCTTTTGTAGGATTGACATCTTCATTCTTTTTGAAGGGGAGAGACACAAAATATGAGGAATTTTTCCACAAGGGATTTGGATTTTTGAGGAGGAACTCAGAATGAGTATTTGCACAACATTTTGAGATAAGCTTAGCTTTGATGGAATCAAAAGTATCAAGGACATAGAGATGAGGAATTTGTGTCCATGTCATAAGATATTGTCAATATGATAATCCTTGAGAGGACCACCTAAGACCAACAATTTTATGTAAAATATCAAACCCAATAAGAGCATCTCTGCCAATGAGAGAAGATCCAAGAACTTGATGTCTGACCATGAGATTAGGAAATAATCTGATAATAATCTGTTTGCTAATCTTTGTGATCTGAAATGTTTCTCCATTTGCTGCTCTGAAAGTCTGGTTGTGAGGAAGCCAATATTCATCAGGAAGAATTGCTGGATTAATCATTGTTGCTGCAGCACCTGTATCAAATAGAGCAATTACAGGTATAGGTCTGGAATAAGTATCTGGCAAAATATGAATCTGAGCAATTGGAGTTGGATGAGAGATTGATAAGATCATTGGATGAGCAGTAAATATCATATCCAATTCATCATCTGACTGCAGAGGAGTAGATTCATTAGAACCATAACCAATAGCAAGGAGTGTTTCAGGAGTATACTCATCAGTGAGAGAGAAAAGAGATTCAACATCAGAAAACTCTGTAGCACCAACATGGATTTGTGCTTGCTCGAGTAATTTAGCTGTTTTTTCTTTCCGGGGACAATTACGAGCATAATGGCCAGGCTTCTTGCATAGATAACAAGTTTTTGAAGTCTTGTTTCTAAATGGTTTTTTCTTTAAGAACCGCCATTTTTTCTTTTGAGGAAAACCTTTCTTTTTGGATTTGAATGGGGGTGAAGAAGAAGATTTGCTGGATCCTTTTTTGAAATGATCTTTCTTCTTTATATGACAATCACAATCTTTTTCTGGGCATTTGATCTTTAAATCTTTTCTAGAACATCCTTCACCTAGCTTGCTGTGAGTTTTCTCGAGTTCTTTGAGAAACTTTCTCTGATTGCATAACTTATCAAGAGAGACAAGCATATGCTGATAGATTTCTCCGAGAGAAGCTTGATGAAGAGTAATTCTTTGCATCTGCATCACCTTTTGTGTTTCATTTCCGAGAGGTTCTGGAAGTGAATTCAAGAAAGTGAGTTTGAGATTGATATCATCCATACCATTGAGAACATAAGACCGTTTAGACATACGGTTGAAATGAGTCTCCAAATCTTTTCTTTCAAAGGAACAACATTTCATAACCAAAAATTCTTCACGAGCCTGATCTTTGTAATGAGTAGCAGAACCTAAGAATTCTGTGTAAAGAAGAGCAAAGAATTCTTCAAGATTTGGCTGTTGTGAAGCATTTCTTTGCCTGTATTCACCAAGAGCTATCCACCAATCTCGAAGTCTGCCAGAAAGACGGGTTATGAACTTTGAGATAACCATGGCTACTGTGGAATTGAGAAGTTATAGCTCTGCTGTACACCAGGAAAACATATCAAACAGACGAAAAAAAAAACTCGCATTTAGGAGTTAGATTAAATTAACGTTGTTAACGACATCTGTGGCACACAAAACCATGCTGGGTTGCTCAAATTACCTTACTGACATAGGCAATTTGTTGAGCTGTGATTGGCCGGTCTCACCATGACATCACTAAAGTTTTTCTCGAAGACTTGGGAGCACTGATTGGTGTGCTCAAATCCCCGCAATGAGCTCAAGTATGTTTCATAGCAAGAAACTAGTCCCACCTCCCATGACAAATATTATACCATCATTTGAATGTTACAAATATGGAAAATACAAATGTTTTATAATTTTTAGGGCATTTTACATCAAAATTCCTAAGGTTTCCAAACAATATCCATATAAATTCAATTTCAAAACATTTATAAACATATTTTTTCCCCAAACTACCCTTGTAACGGTCAAATCCCCAATTTTTTACTAATCCCCAATTTTGAGAAGAATACATAATCTCATCTTGTAGATTATTAAGAAAACCCAATAACCTACTTTTTCTTGTATAGTCAAATCGCATTTATTAAGCCATCATTACAAATTTTGAAAAAGTAAAATGCATATGAAATAAAGAATTGGGGATTACTAACAATTTTGGGAATTACATGTAAAAAATTAAATGGGGATTATGTGTTATCTTGGAGACTACGTATTAAATGAGAATTGTGTATAATATACATTTTTATTTTTGGGAATTGTGTGTGTTTTTGGGTATTATGTATATTTTTTATTTCATAAAAATTTGATTTGATAACATAAGACATGATTTGATGTATAGATTGGGTGTAATGATTGTGTACGGACACCTTTTTTGATTGGGTATTGTTAGCAATGTTGGGAAGTATTAACAAATTTGGGGATTGGGTATTATTAGGAAACTTAGGGAGTATTATAAATTATGGGTATGGGGGATTGTTAACAAAATAGAGGATTATGTGTTATATTGGAAATTACATGTTAAATTGGGTATTTTGTTAATAAAAATCATTTTTTTTTTTATTATTACCGTTGGAAAGGAAAAATGTCATTTTTTTTTTTCAATACAAAGGTCTAGGGAGGTAAATGTTTTGAAACTGGGTTTAGATTTGTAATTTTTGGAAAATTTAGGAATTTTGATGTAAAATGCCCTAATTTTTATAATTTTCACGCTTCACTTGGTATTTGATTAGTTGATATGACATATCATATTTACCATGTTTACTAAAATGTCACATTAATTTGTTATGATGACATCATAACAAACATAACATAATATAATACGTTAATTATTATATCTGTAGTGTTATTTATTTATTTGTTAGAGTAATGCTATTTACTGTTATAGAGTATTTCTACAATTATTGTTACAAAGAAGGGCTAGTTCTAAAACTTTACAACATTTGCTTTTTTGAACCGATACTTTATTATAGTGCATTGCATTTTCCTTTTGGTTATACAGGAGGAAATTCGATCTTTAATCTAGCATAATCCTGATCCTAATCCTTTCTCTCATACATCATCATCAACTCGACTAGTCTAGTGACTTAATTATTACTGATATTTATTTGTATTAATATAATATTGACAAATCAATTATTACATCAATCATTTTTTTTTTCTTTTCCCAATCTCAGTCGAACGGTTATATATATATATATATATATATATATATACGAATTGGATATCCTGAGGGACGTCGCTCATGAGCGACTCCGTCAATCCCAAAAGCAGTTTGAAGAAACGGCTCTGATTAAAAGTAACTTCTGAACGACCGCAGGGTTTGTCGGTTACGTGGGAAATGAAAAGTAGGTTAGTTTGAGAATTATTTTCCAAAACTAACACCACCTTTTACGAATTGGCTTTACCACGCCACTGTCCTGAGCATTATCGATAATTATCGATAATGGACCGATACGGTTACTCAGCAATATCGATAAATGGCCCCGTTAATCTCCTTAGCATTATCGATAATTTGGGCTTCATTCATCGTTAATACTTATAATTATTTCATACTAAAATTACAGAAATATATATAAAATAAAATGATTTTAAATTAATGAGTTAAATAAAAAAAAGTAATATATAATATATATTTAACTAATTTTTAGTTGAGGAATTAAAAGTTAATTTAAATTAAAACCATTAAATTATTGTTCTTGGACACATCATTAACTATTTTTGAATTAAAACCCGTCATATGCATGCAAGATTAATAATGGAATGAGAAATATGAAAATTGAGGATATAAAAATTAGCCAAAAATTATAATATTTGTAGATGCACTTATTATATTATCCATATGCATTACTCGTCATATTGAAAGCATTAAGCACGTAAATATGATAATTTGAATTAACCATTTTTCATTATATTCTATTTTATAGCCAACTCCATTCCCCAAAACTGTTTATTTGGACATTAAAAGTGATTAAAGTTGAAAACAGTTTGATGGACTTGTGGATTGATTTCACTTTAGAAATACCCAGAAGATCTCTTAAAAATCACGTGTAAACAGTAAGCTATGTAACATGAAAGCTACTTGTCATGCATTCATACCCGTGAATGCATTTAAAGGCTAATGTATTCCACCCGAGAATATTGCAGATATCAAAAAAATTTTTGTCTTATACAATGACATACAACTTGGTTTGTAATCTAGTGAAGTACAAAATACTTTGATATATCATATTTATATAATATAGATGTGATGGAAATCTCTGAAAGCAGCAGTGGTAGCAACATGTGAACTTGCTAGTAATACTTACTAGATAGGTATAGGCTTGAGGGCATAAATTTTTTTCACTCATGTATGGTATATATTGACACACATAGGGAGTGAATTTTTCTAAATCACTGAATGCAATACCGAAGCCAAAGGTTATTGAAGTTGCAAGTGAGTATTATGTTATTGTTTGGTCTTTATATTTAAAATTAAAATTTTTACAAAAATGGTTTCAATTTTGATTAAAAATGGTTAAAGATGAATTGATGTATTTGTTGCAAGTGAGTAGTATGATATTGTTTGCTCTTAATATTTAATATTATAATTTTAAAAAAAATGCTTTCAAATTTGATATCAATTTGGTTAAAGATTCATTTATGCATTTATGTATTTCGTGAAAATCTCCATAGTACCTGCTATCATGACATTTCAGATAGTTGCTTGAGAGTGAGAATTAATACATAA
>JAESVK010000608.1:1202001-1214029 GCA_017140935.1 Hamamelis virginiana
TACATAATTTAACATATTCAAATACGTTGCTTAAAATTCAGGACTAAGCATCGCAAATTGACAATGAAGAGATACATATGTGCATATCGTTTAATAATTTTTTTTTACCGTATTAAAAATTGAATACACTTAATTTTCATATTAACTTAAGGTATACATGCTATTTTAGTAGCCTAATCGATGGTTGGTATCATTTGCCGGTGCGGACGGGGCCCTTGTGTGAGAAGCACATCAAACACAACAAAAAATCCTGGACGTGAATTCTACCGATGTCCTTTCTGGGTATTAAATAGTCAAATTTATATTTATCATTTTCCATTCTTTGAATTTTAAGGATGTGCGGCTACGATATTAACTATCTACTTATTCAGTTTAACAAAACGGATAATTCAACCCCAATTTCGTGCGAGTACTTCTTGTGGGTCGACGAATTGCAACTGTGTCCATGCGGAAGTGGCCAATGCAATGTATTAACCGCTAGACGAGGTAGTAACATCGGTCGTCGTTTTTGGATATGTCCTCAAGCGCATGTAAGTTACTAAATTACACCATACATATATAATTTATTTGCCAAATCTACGAATCAGTATTTAAAATGACTTTAATTTTCAGAGTAATGAACGCTCCAACGGTTGTGGGTTCATCAAATGGCTTCCTACTCAGTTGGCCCCTTCATCAAGCATCCAAGGAGATCATAAATCTGATTCAACTGTAGGTTCTTCTAGCTCATCTAACACGTTGGATGACTTGCACAGTACAATAGAGATGGAGCGTTATGCGTCTGAAAGAGTTGTGAATTTTTGTGACTCTCTTCTAAGCAGTATGAATAATTTAAATTTACGTAATAAAGATGCGAAGGAATGATGTTAGGCTTCAACACTAGAAATACATGTCTCTTTTTGCAACTCGGACATACATTTTAAATCTTCGCCCTTATTTTAAATAAGTTACTATTTACATTCAAGACTGACATAAGCATATTGTGATTGTGTTACTTAATTTTTTTAATAATTCATTTAATGAATCAAAAATAAAACAATCATTCCTCAATAACTAAATTTTACTTCGCTTTATACGTTATTATTTCGCTAATGCTTTATATGCCCACGCCTGCATATCGCTAGTAAGGACTCAACCAATCCCGAAAGGAGCGTGTGTCGGTTGGTGTGATTAACATTTACTCTTTCTCAATGCAGTTTTTGTTGGTTGTGAGAGAAATCTATATTATGTTATGTTGGGAAATAATTTAATACAAATTTTCCCACATACTTTTCCCTCTCTCATCGACCTCTGAAGTGTTTATGAAGCATTTTATCACTGTGTCTCTCAACGACAGAATTCATTATCGATTTTTTGGTTTCCAATTATCGATAATATTTTTATAAATAATAATATCCATAATGCAACTTGTCAAAGCATGCATTAAACTACATTACACATATAACTGATTGTCAGAATATTTATAATCTATTGTAATATTAATTCATCAAGTAAACACTCACAAATTAGTCCTATTATATAGAGCTGCCAAATTACCACCAATAGTCCACATCTCAAATTCAAGTAATCACTCAGAACGTTGATCGCTCCATTTAGAAGTTTCCATCAAAATCCAATCCTGTACAATTGTCATCTGCAAAATAAAAATAATAAAATATCAAAATTAATAATTCGATTGTCCATGGCAACATTATGGATTTATTTTTTTATCGTCCCGATTATATATAACTTATCAAATTTATTAGTAATTAGGGATGGAGCTTACCACCAAGTGGGGTAAAGTTCGAATCTTCAGAATCGGTTGAAAGATTATTCTGTTCGTTCCTTAATGACCTAAGCACAAGAAGAACAATTTGTCATTCATTAATAGCGGTATATTTCCAGATTTATCCATATAATAATTAATATATATATAGTCGACAGTACATATTGAAAAGGTTGCTGTTATAAACTAATATATTTTTAAATGTACTAACCGACTAGGCATATTCGGACAATTTCTTTTGTCATGCGTGACGCCTCTTAGGCCACATGCATTGCATTTTCTGGCCTTCGGTATACGCTTGTCTTTACCAGCTTTCAATCTTCTCCCTGAACCTTTGGACTTCGCTTTCATTGGATCTAGTATTGTATTACTATCTTTGTTTAGCATATGTTGTTCTCCATAATTATATCCAATGAATCCTCTTGCTTTATTCTGATCATGAATAGTTATATTCATATTATCAAATGCAGTACACACAAACTCCGTTCCCTCAATTGATAGCGAAGCTGCATCGATCAATTTACTCGACTTTTGGGCTAACTTATTATGCCTTGTAAGCAAAGCTTTGTCAAAAACATCAGTCACTTCAACCCCAAGATCGTCAATTACACGTCCAGCTTTAGCATCTTTAGTCAAACGATGTACAATGTACTGGGTTGGGATAAGCGCCACTTGAAAGCTTCGCAGAAATAAAATGATGTGGCTGCATGGAATTCCTCTAAACTCAAATGATTTACAGCTGCATGAAACATTATCTCCCTCTCTGTCATTCACGATAGAGCGAACCTTTGCACTTTCATTAAGGGCATCATAAACTTTATACACCTGCTTCATGTTTATTGGAACTTCCGCATCACGCATGAACAACGATTGACTTTCGATTAGTTGAGCCTGAAATGCAAGAAAATTTGACTTGGTATATATACCTGCCATTTGTCTTTCGCATGGAAACCGAGTTTGAAGCCGTGGACTTTCATTGATGTCGATGTGGTCAGCAAGTAACTCTTTATGCCTCTGATGTCCAATTGCACGGTTATACCGTGTAATGAACTCCATCAACGAGTGGTTCTTTGAAATACACCTTTTGAAGAATGCATGTGCGCTTTCAGCTCTCTGACTGCTCGACATTCCACATGAGAATATGCTTTTCACATACGCGGGCACCCAACTATTGCGAATCGCATATAGCGACAAAAGCCAATCATGGTCTACCAAACCACTTGCTGCAATAGCATTATGCCAACTCTCCTCAAATTCATTTGGGGTGTCGGAGGCCCAAATACTCTTTTCAAAAATTTTCCAATATTGGATGTGAGCTGCGACCCCGATCTTATCAGAAAATTTGGACGTAATATGCCATATACAAAGACGATGGAATGTCTGTGGCATCGAAATGCGGATGGCCTTCGAAATCGCGAGGTCTTGATCCGTTATTATTACTTTAGGTGCGGCACTAGGCATAGCAGACAACCATGACGTGAAAAGCCATATGAAGGATTCAACTGTCTCATCACTTAGGAATGCTGAACCAAATACAATTGATTGTCCATGATGATTTACGCCAATAAAAGGAGCAAAAATCATACTATATTTATTAGTGTTATATGTCGTGTCAAAAACAACAACGTCGCCAAAATTAGCATAGGAACGCCGAGCTTCTCCGTCTGCCCAGAAACATCGCCGCAACCTGTTCTCATTGTCAGTGTCGATCACAAAGCGAAATGCAGGATTTTTTTCTTGCTCGCCCAAGAAAAATTCATTCACTGTATCAGCATCATGACCTTTCATCTCTTCCCGCACATCCTGACTATGGTTAAGCATATCCCGCGCTGTGCAACCCATATTTTGTATTCCTCCAGCTTCAATTTCCATTATTGAAAATCTTTGACTAGGTGGGATATTCGCAAGTGAAAGCAAACTTGACAAATTTTTCTTTGCCTCAGATACCTTTCGGTGGGATCGTAGAAACTGCACTTTCTTGGGGGTTGCAAGTTCATGATTGTGTTCTTTTGTAAACATACTAACTGACCAAACTTCACGTCCGTGTGATTTAACTACTGTCATCTTAGCTTTGCAACCGACTCTTGTACCACCCCTATTTCGTTGAGTATTTGAACTTCCTATTTCGTTGTGGTATGTGTTATCTGTTTCCCCTTGCTTGGAGCAAACAAAAGCCTTCCAAACTGTCTCATCCGTATCTTTCCGCTTTTTACTAGATGACATCCTTGCACTAAAACCTGCACTGTGAGCATACTTATTGTAGAAATCATACGCCTCTTCAATATTCAAAAACTCTTGCCCGACTTTAGGTTCTAATGAATCATCAGCCATCATGCCCTCTACTTACCTGTATAGTAAAATTTCTGGATCCTGTTATGAAAACCAATTTTGTTTTCCAAAATTTACGTACTAAATTGAATATTGATATGCATTGAACTATAAGATAGAAAATTGCTCTACTGTTATTTTAAACATAAACATGTTGTAATTGAAAATTTCCTAAACTTATTTGGAAAAATTTAAATATAATATATATTATCGAAACAGCAAAGTAAACAAATTAGTACGTATATCTTACCCGATTCGTTATTAACGACTGATTTGCAATTCTTTTGCGAGATTATGAAGTAGCGATGTTGTTTGATAGAATCCCAGCTATTGCATGCAATGGCACATGTAATACTAACTGACGAGTTCTGTATTGGCACAATGTGTTATCTTCATATGCAATGCATGTGCACGTGAATCCATTGAGTTAATGGCCTTTAACGTACGCACGCAATTGTCAATGTAAGTTACAATTAATGAAGTACACTGTGTTGGAAAATTCAACTGTAAGTGGCAATATTAGTGTCAGAGCAACACATACTAAAAAAGTGAATTTTCTATTTAATGTGCACTTGAATACCAACACTACTAATCTTTGACTAAGTCCAAACTGGACTTTATTGAAAGTCCTATTAAATCAATTCCTTTTGCCATTGGCATTAAGCATTAAATAATTTTTATCTTTAACCAAATCTACTCCTACACAAATATTTTAAGGTCTTTATTGAAAGTCCTACTCCAACTGAAAAATATTCAAGGTATTTCTGGTAAACAAATTTATTGTCATATTTGAACCCTTGAACTCATTTTCATTTCTCACTTCAAATTCGATATGAAATCTTCAACACAATCTACTCCGACCGACATTGTTGAAAGATGTCCCTATCTATTTATTGAAAGGTCTTTTAACATCTTGTCCTTTTCCATTCTGAATAGACAATGTAGATATTCATAATTAGATCCAAATCTACACCGACAAATAATTTTGATCCTCTACAGTCTCAAAATTTATTGAACCTTTTTACAGCTCATCTAACACATATGAGAATTAAGTATCGATATGAAGTATCCCACCAACTCTACTCATAGCGTCTTTATTTAAATATGTCACTGTCTCTGGACTGAAATGACTTTTACTTTTAACATCTGAAGTTGAAATATATTATGAATATGAAATGAAGATATTCAAATGTATATCCAAATCTACTCTGACACTCAATTTTGATCATATACAGTATCAATATTTATTGAACTATTTGACACCTCATCTAACACATTTGACAGTTCATTATCGATATGAAGTCACCCACCAAATCTACTCCCACCAAATCTACTCGATATGAAAGTACTTTTAACACCACCACGTATCAAAATCTTCTAAAGGAGAATATGCATAGAAGATTTTTTTTTATTAAAATATATCTACACCTACAATCATTTATGAAGGTGAAATGATGAATATTTGAAAATTCATTTTAGACATATTAATGCACTTGTAAAACTACAGTTAATGCATTCAACTACCTAATTTGGGATGTATTGCAAAATGTTGGCTATAAGTAGCAACTCATCTGTTGCTACTTCTTTGTCAATTCTTACTCGTAGTACTAAAAACTTACAGTCGTTTTTTGTATTTCTTACTGATACTACTAAACACTTTTACAAAGAGCCGTGTTAAGAATACCTATGTCGGGTTCACCTAAGTCTTCCGATGGTCGATCAGCCAAAAGACAGAAAATTGAGCCAAATGATACAACGGTATATGTACATAAACATCCTCATTGCAACTCCATAACTAAGTTGACAGTATATTCGGTTACATGCATGTTTGTAAGGGAAAGTCATTTAAGACCTAGAATATGTTTCTTTCAATGCCAAAAGTATGTTTACTGAAAGTTATATTTATGTCCAAAAAATAGTTAGTATATTGTGCTTTGCATGGTTGAATGCACGTAAATGACGAATAAGCATAGAGTCGTTTGCATGTTTAATAAAAGTTAAATTTAATATATATTTTAAATATATAGCTAATATTTTATGTCATTTTAGGAGGGAGAACTTCGACAATTGCTTGAAGAAAAAGACAAACTTATCGAGGAGCTGGAGAATAAGTTAGACGCTTCAGAATCCTCGCTAGTGGCTTCAGTTATGGATAAGCACAGAGTGCAGGTTCAGTTGGAGCGCGAAAAAAATGCCCGCGCTCTTCTATATAAAGAGGTTCATGAAGCAGTAGAGTCTTTGACGAATATTTGCGGAACTGAATCTGATGTCGATTCACAGAAAGATGATTCAGATGATGATAATGGCGGTGATATTGGCGCTGCATTCGCTCCGGACACTGAGGAAGAATGTAGCGAGGAAATTTGAACGTTTGCGCTATCATCATGTTGGGTTAACTTATATAATGATACCGTCGTAATAGATGCACGAAAAGTCTCCTGTGACTTTTTAATAGTTTTTATTTAAAATCACGTACGTTTTTGTTTTCTTTTTTACTAATAGTCAAAATCAGTGAACTTATCTTTTTGCTAATTTCCAACATTTTGTGGGATTACTTTATGTATTTTTTTGCAAACCTCATATCAGCGCATGGAATGTAAAGTTAATTATATGAAGTACGATTACTATAAATTTGCGTACCTATATATCGGAAAATTACTTACTCGTTTGTGTCTATATATTTTATTCATAGCAACCTAATATTAAAATTAAATTGTTCAAAAACACACCAAATATAACATATAGAAATAACAAAAAATATTATAATTAAGTTATGATAGTTCATTTAGGTGGAGTAGCATGGATTACATTTCTATCGTCTACAGTGAGATCCTTAGCTTTTTCCGAAGTAGTAGCAGAAGTAGTAGCAGCATCCTTATCTAGAACAACATCCTCAGCGTCATTTTCATTACCTTCGGTGGGTGGTGAAGGGTAACCGAACTCTGTCCAATACTCAGGAGGTATCGGAGGGAAAGGTGTTGCACGAAACCTTTCAGCCATCTGTGTCATTCTGTCTTGCTGAATAAGTTGCATATTCCACTGAAATTCTTGACGCCGCAAAATACGCCGAATATGGCCATCCAAAGTCTGCATATCATTGTATACTCTACTCTCAAAAATTTTAATTCTTTCCTCATGAGAATTCAATTGAGATTGAATGGCACGCAACATATCAATAATAGTAGGGTCAGAAGGTGCTGTCTGAGCGTGCAAAGTCTGCAAGTCATTGTAAACTGATGTCTCAAATTTTTTCATTCGCTCCTCATGTGAATTTAACTGAGATTGGATGGCATGCAACGTATCCATAATAGGAGGCTCACATGGTGCTGCCTGCGGTGCACTGGTAGATGATGTATGATGGCTCTTCATTCCATGTGTTGCATGTGTGGAAGGAGCATCCTCAGCCCTAGCCATAGGCCTCATAGAAGATGAAACTGGATTTATACCTCCCTCACCAAAACTGTATGACTCTGCAGATATCACCCTCTGATCAATACATAGCTGAGTAATCAATTGAGGGAACGGCATGAGACGATTGGATCTCTCACAAATAAATTGAACAATATCATCAAAAATCAATGAAGCTACATCAATAACAGCATCCCCCATAAAGTGAATCAAAAGATCGACTTCTGCCTGTTTAGGTGCACCCTCACAACCTCGACAGTAAAGATTATAATGGATGAGTTTATTTATTGTGGCAAACTCTGGAGACATGTATCCAATTGGGTACGTAGAACCATCATCTTTTGGAGGAACGGGAGTAGTAAAGATGATCCTCATTGTATCAGCCCTTCCAGAACTTTTAAAATTAATGTGAGGATATTGAATTTCATTTGCAGAAGGTCGCTCAATATTCAAAAACTTAGCTATTAAATCGGGAGTTACCTTAACTGTATTTTTTTTGCTCATTCGGGCTGTAATAGTTTCTGCAGTGTCATCCTTCATTGCAACTGAATAAAATTTGCGCACTACTCCCGACTTGTACCCTTTTCCTTTGCTCATCCATACACCCAATCCCCTCTTCATTAGCACTTTTATAACCTCGCTTTCATGGTTAAAAGCACTGGCCTTAATAAACCTCTCAGATTTGAAGCCCTTACCTTTTAACAATTCCTCCCATGACTGTTTTGGCTTTTTAGGCGCATGACGAATGCGTGCATCCAAGCTTGGGACTTCCACGACTGGTTCAACCTGTTCCAATAGTTGCTGACTCGGAGCACCCGATATATCACCTGATTGAGGCCCCAAAGGTGAATCAGAATCGGAATCATCAGATGCGGGTATAGCTAATTTCACTTTGCCTTTGTCCTTATATGTCAATTTAGCTTTTTTTGTAGGAGTTTGGCTTGTGGGTGCTGGAATGGAAATCCCTTTCTCAGTGCCTGGAGATTTTTTACGTTTCTGTGTACTCTTACCCTTCAGCTCTGCCTGTCTTGCCACAGTCACTGCCTTTTTCCTTTCCTTTTCAGCTGCCTTTGCTTTCGCTTCTTGTTGAGCCTTCTCTTTATCTTCTTTCGCTTGTCTTGCTTTCAAATCAGCCAGCAACTCTTCCGATTGCCTAATTCTAGCCATGCTGTCTGAAAATGACCACTAAAAAATGAGTGACACAAATTGCATTTAATTATACTGAAAATAAGCCATACGTTTCGAATGTTAGTTGGAGCACTTCTTAAAGATGCATCGAATTATCGATAACAGGATAGTTTGTGTAATAGAATTTAAAATTTTGATAATGGAATTTTTAAAACCAATGAATTGTCCATGCTAACTTACAGGGCCAAATACACATAAGATAGGCAATGAAGCACATACAGTGAATTATCGAATCAAACACACATAAAACATTTTACTAGGCATATCGAAATATAACCACAGCACGTCCTATTATCGATAACAGGCAAATTTGGACGTAAAATTATTGTGAAATTTATCCTAATATCGATATTATCGATAACAGGCTAAGTTGTACTTAAAATTACTGTAAAATGTATCCTATTAAGATAAGAGGCTAATTTGGACGTAAAAGTATAGTAAAATGTATCATATTATCCATAAGAGTCTAATTTGGACGTATTAGTGTAAAATTTATCCTATTATCGATAACAGGCTAATTTATTGTAAAATTATTGTCAAATTTATCCTATTATCGATAAAATGTATTCTATTATCGATAACAGGCTAATTTGGACGTAAAATTAAACTAAAATGTATCCTATTATTAGCGAAAAGAGGCTAATTTAGACGTAAAATTATAGTAAAATGTATCATATTATGAAGAGGCTAATTTGGACGTATTAGTGTAAAATTTATCCTATTATCTAAAATTTATGCTATTATCGATAACAGGCTAAATTATTGTAAAATTATTGTAAAATATATCCTATTATCGATAAAATGTATCCTATTATCGATAAGAGGCTAATTTGGACGTATTATTGTAAAATGTATCCAATTATCGATAACAGGCAAAGTTGGACTTAAAATTATTGTAAAAGGTATCCTATTATCGATAAGAGGCTGTATTGGACGTATTATTGTGCCCTCCCTCTCTCTCTCTCTCTATATATATATAAGAATATGTTCAATATGTATTACAGTTCTATACATTTCTTACTGAAGTATCCCATTATTGGCTGATTGTTTTGCAGTGATGAAGAACCCTGCTAACCTTGCTAAGCATGATTCAAATCCCAAGGTGGCCCCTATAATTGCAAAGATGATGGGCAAATTTGCGGGACCAAACTAAACAGTTTTAAATATTACTAAAATTATTGTAAGGGCTTGATCTTCCATAGTTTAGGCAGCCAGTTGTATGGTTGCTGAGGGGATTACTCTTAATGTGGCACAGCTTTGATAAAACAGGTGTACCTCTTCTTCTACTTTTGTTTACAGTAATTGGCATGGATTGATATGTTTGATGCCTTAAATTCTCATTGTGTTTTAAGATTTTTATAATACAGACTGAAAGGATTCATCTCATAGCCTGAAAGGAGATATTCAGATTAATATTTGCCAAGTCGCAAAGTGGGGCAAAAGCCCCTATTGCGGGCATCAACCAACAAAACGGTTGGTGATCAATGCCCTCATTTTCCCACAAATTTTCTAAGAACACAATTAATTTGAAAATTCAAAATAATCCCAGCAGATTGTAAACTTGCTAATCACCAACGAACCGAACAGAGGAATACAAAATAAAAATTAAAAAAGCTAAGCAAGTATACATTATTTGAATAAAAAAAAAAAGAAATTTTTTTCCAAAACTAACCGTTTGTGGAAGCTGTGAACGTCGGTGCATCCACGTCAATTGATGCCGTGAAAGCCTATTCGCCAGCCATGGTCAGATTCTGAAACATCGGTAAATGAAGCATCGGCAGCATTTGTATCATTAGAAATATGAGATGAACAGAGCAGTAGGCAAGATCGGAGCAAGGGTTAGGGTCAAGGTTCCTATGAAGGTATTTGGGTGAGTAGTTCTAACATAGGAAGCAGATCCACGTGTGAGACGCCGATAATGGTGGTCTTCACCGCCGATAATGGATAGAGTGCCGACGGCGTGGGTATACAGCGAGAGAATGGGAGAAGAGAAAGAAATAGGGAGGGAGAGAGAGAGAGGTCGCGGGATCTGAACACAGTCGTGGGAGGGAGAGAGAGAGAGGTCGCGGGATCTGAACACAGTCGTGGGTTTTGGAATGCAGAAGAGAGAGATGGGGAGAGAGAAAGAGGGGCGCGGGAAGAGGCGATGTGGAAGGATAGGGAGAGAGTGAGGAAATAGTTTGTTGCTAAAAGGGTCAGCTATTATCGATAAGAGGGTTTTAAAGGAAATGTCGAAATGAAGCCATATTATCGCTATTATAGGTGGGATACTGGTAAGCACTAAGCAGCCTATTATCGATACGAGGGGTTTGAAGGAAATATGGGTCAGCTATTATCGATAAGAGGGTTTTAAAGGAAATTTGGGCATAGCCATATTATCGCTATTATATAAGCGATACTGGTAAGCATCCTATTATCGATAAGAGGGGTTTAAAGGAAATATGGGTATAGGCATATTATCGATACTGGTAAGCGATACTGGTAAGGCATCCTATTATCGATAAGAGGGGTTTAAAGGAAATATGACGCATAGTATCGATACTGGTAAGCCATGTTATCGATACTGGTAAGGCTATTTTCGATAATAGGATACCTTTTAAAAATCAAATATTGAAATAAGTGTGGAATCAATTTTTTATATCAATTTCTGTAAATCAATTGTATGATTTACAATTAGGCGTACACAATAAGGTGTAAATCAAATGTATGTGTAAATCAATTGTTTGATTTAGAATCTAGATTTTACTGACAGTTATGTGAAATTAAAAATTATAACCAATAAACAAAATTGATCTAACAAAATATAATTATAAAAAATGAACGAGGGCAAAATATATTTCAATTTTATGAATGAAAAAATATTAAAATTAAATAACATGAACTTATGAAATGCAAAAAAATATATTTAAATTTCAAATAAATCTATGTATATTTGACTAAATAGAATTTACGATTTAGAAATATGAGTATATAAAAAATGAAAAGTTGAAATTAAATGTATTTTTTTAGATAATGTAATTTTAACCGAATAAATAAAAAAAATACATTAGATTAGAGTATAAAATTTTTGGAATATTATAATGTGCAACATATTGCTAGGTCTTTGAAGAGATATAAAGGTCAAAATGAATGAATTAAAATTAAATTAAAATTTTATATTAGTATATAGTTTTTAAATTATGATAAATACAATTTCAAAATTTACCTATTTATATGTCTTTAAATAAACAAGTAAATTTACCTATATATATAAACTAAAAATAAATAAATGTATTTGAAAATAAGTAAATTTACTTATATATATTAACTAGAAATAAGTAAACTTATTTGGAAATAATT
>JAESVK010000608.1:1220893-1248277 GCA_017140935.1 Hamamelis virginiana
GTACGTCTTTGTAAATAGCAACTAATAATTTTCAGGAAAATATTATCCATCATCGCAACAAAGTATAGCTACAAAAATGAATATACTGTTAATTTTTCAAAATTATTCATATATTGGTGATTTTTCAAAACTAATCCCATTCTTTATATATATATATAGATCTTCTTCTTTTTCCTTTTTTGGTTACAAGAAACGTTAGGAGGGATGGGTGGCAATCCCTAACCCGCCAGGGCGCACAGCCAATGAAGTAGATGGCACCACCAGATTCACTAATAGGAATTCAGGGGAACTCGAACCCATGCACAAATGTATGTTGACCTATGGCCTGGGCCACTAAACCACCTAATCCGATGATGATTGTTTCTAACAATACACAACATTACTCTTTTCTCATCCCTCTAGTATATATACATATATATTTTTTATAAAAAAAAGGAGGGTATTTTTTTTTTACAGGTTTTGGAATGTTGTGATTAATTAAGTGAAATCCGTACCTTACTAATGCTGATTCGATCCTGAGAAGAATATGTTTGACCATTAAATGTCGCCCTGACAACTTGACATATAGGATTTAAGAAGATGGTGTAATGAGGTCCACGCCACATATACAGTTTGCTGCCCATATCGCACGTCCTTGCGTGCTTTATTGTTGCCTTCCACACTCTCTCCGACATTCCAATTCCTAATATCTGTTACATAATAATTATCAAAAGAACATGATTAATTAAAAAGAATATTATTTCATTATTTTATTAAGGAAAAAAAACAAAAAAACCATTTAAACCTATGGTTATCAATTAATGACTTGTTGAGAGAGAGAGAGAGAGATGGAATTAATCAATTAAATACCTTTCTAAGCTTGGATGGGTCTATCACAGAGAGCTTCAAGAAGTCTTGCACTGTTTTAATTCCGTGAGAGGCCAGTTTTCTATGGAAAACTCCATCTTTTCCAATCTTCTCAAGTCGCCATACCTCATCGTCTAGCATGGGTGGGTGGTGCTTTTTGTATACTGTACGTGTCAAAACAAATTTCAACTCCCAGATATCCACACACACACACACATATATATATATATATATATATATATATATATATATATATACCGCCATGCATCATAAATGGTGTTTTATTGCCTTTTTTAGCTTTACGTATTTCAAACTAAAAATAATAATAATAAAGTTGCCAGTATTCTTAGCCCAAAGTTCATCAAAGCCTAAAATCAAACATATTAATCCGAAACACATTGCTATCATTTGACTGGGGAAATTATATATGCACATAAATGATCTGGGAAGAAATAATTTATTTTGTTAAAGTGAGAAAACATTATGTGGTCATTATTTCATTAAAGTAAGGTATCCGTACGGGATCATATGCGCGTGTTAGATCTCACTCCATTGCCGAGATCTAATGGTCATGGATCATTTGCTGACTTTAATAAAGTCAACAAATGCTGACGGTGAAATGTCCTTAAATTAATGATGTGCAATTCCAATCCATAGACCTATAACTAATATATACTAGCAGCAAACAAAGAAACTAGACTCGATGACATGAAGCAGTTAGAATCATCACCTGTACGTGGTTTCATCTCTACCTCAAGAAGTTGCATCACTAATTAATCAGTGGAACCCGGCCGTATGTCAGGACATCGATCATTTTTATTTAGTAGTTGTTGAAAGATTTGTCTTACATCGGTTTCTCACACCACCCAAGCTTGATTAATAAGTTCTAAATTAAGACACTCCACTTAATAACTTAAGTTATTGAGTTGGATCCTAATTTCTAACATAGTATCAGAACATTGGTGGAAATCCATTTTGTCCCACATCGCCTAAATGAAAGACTTATTATAACTTCGTATGCCTGTATTGAACCCTCCACCTATAAGCTTAGGCTTTTAGGTTCGAAACTTAACATTGACTGAATCATATATATCTATGTATACATAGCTAAAAGGGATGAAATTAAAGTGAAATGTCCTTAAATTAATGATGTGAGCAGTTGTTTGTTGACTGAATCATATATATATCATACATAGCTTAAACGAATGAAAGTGAAATGTCCTTTTTAAATTAATGATGTGATGGCCCCTAGCTCTCTTCACTTTATGTTCAAAGTATGTGGGAGGAGTGTGAAGAAAAGGGAAATGGAGGACATTTCATAGCCTAAATGAAAGACTTATTATAACTTCGTATGCCTGTATTGAACTCTCCACCTACAAGCTTAGGCTTTTAGGTTCGAATCTTAACATTGACTGAATCATATATATCTATGTATACATAGCTAAAAGGGATGAAAGTGAAATGTCCTTAAATTAATGATGTGAGCAGCTGTTTGTTGACTGAATCATATATATATCATACGTAGCTTAAACGAATGAAAGTGAAATGTCCTTTTTAAATTAATGATGTGATGGCCCCTAGCTCTCTTCACTTTATGTTCAAAGTATGTGGGAGGAGTGAGAAGAAAAGGGAAATGGAGGAGAAGGGTGCTACTTTTTCTTATTTGATATAGAATTTTATAGAGGATAGAAATGCAGAGAAGAGGAGAAATATATTGAGGGGCTTAAAATCCCTTTTGGGTTCACTTTTTCGTTCTTCCCACGCTTATAGGAAGCTTTATATAGAAGAGAAAATCATTTTAACAAAATTTTCGTAATACCCATTTTTTGCTCATTAGCCAATGATGAAGAAAATACAAATGAGATTTATCTCCTACGTACCCTTTGAATATCTTCTAAGTCAGTCAAAACAGTGGAGGTATTTTGGTAAAATGCTTATTTAATATGTATCTTGTCTTCTTGTCTTCTTACCTTCTTGTCTTCTGGCAAAATAATGACTTTTTGGCATTCTATTTTTTTCCTTAAACTTCCAAGAAAGAGGGAGAGAAATTACAATCATTTTTCTTCTTTTCTTTTCTTAATTTTCTCTTTTAACTAATGTTTTCTCTTACCTATCGTAAACTAACAAAAAGACTGTAAAGTGATGTTTGGGCCCCATTTAGAATACTTCAAATAAGTTTTCTTAAAGCCAAAAGTTCTTCCAATTCTTTTCTTTTTAAAACCCTATTTTACTTTCATAAAATAATGTTTTATACTTATTATAACCCATTGAAAACCACATTCCTTAAAAATATACTCTCACTAAAGCTCAAAAAATGTTTTTAAAACACATTTTTTTCCTTGCAAAAATATATTTTATACGAATCTTGTCCTTATTCTAAAGTTATAACTTATGACACTGTAATCTTAATTAACAAATTCGATCTAATAAAATCTGCATTAGTGTTCACAAAATGTTTTTTTTTTTTTAAATTGAATGCATGTCTTTTTGGTTAGTCATTTTTAGGAATCACTTCTCCACAAAGGATTTAAAAAAAAATAAAAATGAAAAGCCATTTCAAATACCACCTAAGTTGTTAGGAAATGCATGGCAAGAAATAAGACCTAATCCGAGATATCTTAAAAATAAGAACTCTCTAATAAGACATTAAACTGCCACTGAATTCCAAATGCATGGCCTTATATTATTTTACAGTATAGACCAATAATATATGTTAAGAATTATTTAGCAAATATAAAAATCTAGTTAACTGAAAACAAATTTGACCAATTTTTATTTCCCAATTGTTTGGTAAGTCAATTTTTTCTCCAAATTTATTGAGTTTCATACATAAAAAAAGGCACAAATAATTCAAGGCTTCTTTCAAACCAATTATAAACTGGTTTATTTAAAAAGTAAATAGTTATATATAAGAGAGTGGGCGTAACCTAGCCTGATGTAGTTTTCAAAGCTCCAAACAGACCCTCACGCTAATAAAGTCTAACATCTTTAATTAGACATGGGATTCCACAAGGTTCACAACCAATCACTTCATTATTCATAATTTGACCCATAGTTAGGAATTTCAATTAAATCATAGTAATGCTATATATCCCCAAAAAATGCCCCAAAAAAAACATCTCAAATCAACCCTAATTCTTCATTTATTATCGAGAGGGAATTTTCTAAAAAAGGGAAGGGTTGAATCATTTGCCATATAATTTGGAATACACTTATAGAACATATAACATTTTCCTTAAATCATGCATGATGATTTCCCCATAATTTTGCACCCAAATATTAACCAACAGGACTATTATTCATATGGGCTTAGGTTTGTCGGTCTTAGCCGGGGCCAGAACAGACTCAAGACCTAGATTTTCCCGAGAGTTTTGTAATCCTTTATGGGAAGGTTATCAGCTAGAATTCAGAATCATCACTAGCTTATAACCCACATTAAAACATATAGTAACAAAAATTGCTTATTAAACTAACTACTAGCTAGAAATATGATAAGCAAATCAAATTGAGTGATGGTCCAAATAATTGAAGTACCAAAAGTAGTAAGGTGAGAACATCTTTGGCCATCTAAGACTCCGTAATTGTTAAGACTACTTGTCATGGAAATATACAGACTATGTATGTTCAATATGAACAGGCAATAGAAGATACTTACATTCTCCACGGTGATCCTTGACAACAAAAGCTTCTGTCATGGCTTCACGTATTTTAATCCCCTCACAGCTTCCGGTAGCCACTCTTGCACCAAGCCTAAACTTCCGGCTCCGAATCCAGCTTGAATTATCTGTAAACTCAATATCTCCAATTTGCACCAAACCATCCCTCAAGGTGACGACCAAGTCTCCGGTAAGCAATGGCCTCTTTCCAGTTCTCTCCTTCACAATCTTGTTATTGAATTCTTCACTACTCCAAGTGTTACAATCTCTTGAAGGAAAGTCCCCATCAAGAACCACAATCTCTACTTTGATGGGATGATGAGGAAGATTATTAATTGTTGGAATCATTTGATTACTTGTTTTTGTGTCTACAAGAAGGATTTGAAGTGGGTTGTTTTCGAAATCTAGAATCCTGGTTCCGGTGAATATTGGGAGCAAAAGTTTCTTACTGAAAACTAGTTGAAAAGTTGACGGTTCTAGTGCTTGGATTGGCAATGGAGGAGACATCATCAAGGATCGGGCACAGCGTCTAAGCCCCGACTCCATCTCTTCCTTCACCTGAAAATATAAAAAATAAAATTTCATAAGGATGACTGAGAAGTTGTTCTAGCTTTCTTAATTGTTATAATAATATGTCAAGCTTTAATGGTTTAGGGTTCATGGTTTGAATTGACTCCGATGCAAACAACTAACTTGTAGTAAGAATTAATCCATACAAATGACTTGTCCATGATATCATACTTTCAATATTTAAGAGAAATTAGTATATATATAACGTCACATTAATTTTAAAACTAAACTTAACAGGTAAGTTTGTTTGAATTTTTAGCACAAATCATATCTTGTAAGAAAACCATTCTCCAATTAAAATGAAGAGAAACTATATATAGATATATAACTAGCTAAAGATAAAAGTTTTGCTGCTATATACAATAAGCATATATATATATATATATAGGAGCTGTACGTGAGAGATTCTTTAACATACCACTCTTCTAAGCAATGGCTCTAACGCTGAACAGAAGTATTTTTCCAAGGAATTCGCCATAACCACTTCTCCAATTGCTCTATCAAGAGAAAAGTAAATCATTGCACGTTAATTCAAGAGTACATTAATTAGTGCAATATGAGAAAACATCATCTAGCTTAATTTGTATGGTAAGAAACAATCAGATCAAGCGAGTAGAAACATTTAACAACATAAAACCCTCAAGTTATATAAATCAAAGAGAGAGAAAAAGAAAATCGGATTAAATTCTAAGACTTACTTTGTCAAAGATGGCCCAGTTCTCATCCGTTTCTCACTCGGCTGATCATCTGGGTCTGAACGCGATTCGTCCAAATACCGTTTGGCTGCCATTAGTAATCCAAAAATAATTCAGAGAATCAGGGTAATGAACTAACAGATAACGAGAGAGAGAGAGAGAGAGAGAGTTTGGAATTAGGGTTAGGGTTGCCAAAAGCTTTAAGCAAAACAGTAAGGGATGAAAAATTTTATAGGATGATAAAAAAATATAAAAAAGAAGCTTCTTGGAATGATGAAGGAAACAGCTGGGCAAGAGAGGAACGTAATGACCTAGGTGCATGATGCAACGACTTTAACGTCAAGATGGTCCAGAAGTCAAACATTCAATTCTTTCGCTCTCGTACAGAAACTACAAAAGCATTGTTGTGGACCATGCGATCAATGAGATTAACAACTGATTATAGGGTGTTGATTAAACGGTAACCATCAGATTATAGGAAACGTACATCAGACCTCTAGCTTAATTAAACTACTTTTAATGGTACAAGTTGGTTTAATGTCCTCGAATCAGCTTCGCATGTTGTATGCATGACTTCATGTCACTCATTCCGGTCAAAATTCGTCCTTTCTCAGAAGTTTTCACGTCGACCCACTCAAATACACTTTCTGTGAAAATCAGTGAATTCTTTTGGTAGATGGAAAGAAATTGTGCAAAACATATATAAGGTGTTATGGTCAGGTGCACCTGATGCATCAAGTGCCTTTTTGTAGAGTTATTCGCAGTGAAAATTTTGGAAAACTGACCGTTGGATTAAATACTCGTATAATGTATGTCATGCCTGCCAAAAATCACAGTAATTCAACGGTTGGTTTATGAAAAAATTGACTGCTAAAAAATGATAACATTTTAAAAAACAAAAAAGTTATAGTTTTTCAAAGTTACATTTTTCAAAAACCAACCGTTGGATTACCGTGATTTTTCACAAACATGACATACATTATAGGAGTACGTATTCAATCCAACGGTCAGTTTTTCAAAAAAATTTACCACAAATGGCTCTACATGATATTAGAAGTCCTGAACATCTATATATTGGTAATCAAGATTCACTTATCTACATAAATACCATCAATACTCTAATTAATTATAGTTTGACACCTTTTTCAGAGGTAATGGTAATGTTTAGATGAATCTTATGTGTGGTGTGTATTGCGTTTAACAAAAAGCTAATAATAATAATTTAGGTCTTTATTGTTTACCACTCTCATGGGATGGAGCCTACTACTCATCATTTGAGACTCATTATCTAATGCGAGCAAACAAAAAGATCAGATGAAAAATTTGACAAAAATGGGGGGAAAAAAAATGAAAAATTGACTCCTCTAACTTTTTCCAGTAGGAAAATACTTTTCCAAAAATATATTCATCCTACATTTTTAATACAAAAAATACACGGAGGAAAGTTTAGGCTTGTATTTTCCTATAACTTTCTCGTGTATACACTAGCAGGAAAAACAAGTTCTATCAAATTCATTATTCTATACTTTTTTTCAATTCATTTTCCTACATAATTTTCTTGATAACCAAACACAATCTTAAGAAACTCAAGTTTAGAGATGCATAACATACATGATTGGTAAATTAAGAAAGAAAGGTAGAAGTGTGTGCAAGTATGAATACCATGCATGAATATATCTATTCTACTACTAATTTTATTTGTATAGTAATTAAAAAAATTTGTTATTATTATTGTTGTTGTTGTTTTTAAATATTACACATACCGACTTGAATCTTCTCAGGCTTTTGAATTATAAAGAAAAATTAATTCCCTCTATTTTCAGAAATTACACTTCACTCCTTTGTCACTAGCATTAACTTGACACGGTAAACAATTATTACCAATTAACATAGGAAATGTCCATGTAACAATATGTAAAAAGATAGAGCTCGAGGCCGGAGAGTGCAATTTTTAAAAATAGAGGAAAGGTCTCTGTATTTTTAACAAAACTTAAGAAAATGGAGTGTAAATTAATATTTACTCTTTTTGTTGTTGCTGTTTTTAGAATCCCTCTAGGTACTATGAGAATTCTCCATGATTTTGGACTAATTTTTTAACATGATAAGGTGCACATTATGCAAAGTTGTGTAAGGTGACTTTTCTAGGGTAAAATGCATAACTAATTTTGAAAAACCGACCATAGGATTAAATTAACTACTTATGAATTTCAAGTTCATCAAAAATTATAGTGATCTAACGGATAGTTTCTGAAAATGTCACAGTGAAAATTTGTGATTATTTTTTCTTTAAAATGTCACATATTTTTCCTTGTTAGATTTTTTAGAAACTGACTATTAGATCATTATAATTTTTGGCAAACATGAAATTCATAAATAGTTCATATAATCTGTTGAGAGAAAAGTATTGAGAGAAAAGTATAAAACTCTGTATTAAACTTCTTAACCTAATCAATGTACAAAGAGAGCCTTATAAAGGCTAGACCCTATACAAAATATGGAAACTATACAGTAATTAGAAACAACTATACAGTAATTAGAAACTGGTAAATAGTAACTACTATATACATTAACATCCCCCCTCAAACTCAAGGTGGGTGAAGAGAAACCAACTTGAGTTTGGAAACTAAATCTGTAAAGCGACCGGGAGGATGAGCCTTGGTGAAAAGATCGGCAGTTTGCTCAATAGATGAGACAGAAAGAAGGCGGACAGTGCCTTGGCCAATATGATGACGAACAAAGTGGCAATCAATCTCGATATGCTTTTTGCGATCATGAAATACATCATTGTGTGCAATTTGAATGGCACTTCGGTTGTCACAGTAAATAGGAGTGGCAGAAGAATGAGGGACACCCATAGCTTCGAGTAGCCAGCGAAGCCATAAAAGTTCTTGGGTAGTATCAGCAAGAGCACGGTATTCGACTTCAGTACTGGACCTAGCAACGACGGTTTGCTTCTTACTACGCCAGGAGATAAGAGAGTCACCGAGAAAGAAGCAAAAACCAGTAGTAGACCGACGATCAGTAGGGTCACCAGCCCAGTCAGCATCTGTGCAAGCTTTCAACTCTAGAGAAGAAGTGGCAGAAAAGTGAAGACCATGAAAGAGAGTGTCCTTTATATAACGAAGAATACGAAGAAAAGCTGCAAAATGAGTGGAGCGAGGAGCTGACATGAACTGGCTGACAATGTGAACAGCATAGGCAATATCCGGGCGAGTGACTGTGAGATAGATGAGACTGCCAACCAACTGACGATAGAGTGTGGCATCAGTTAGTAAGGTACCATCAAGAGGAGTAAGTCTGGCATTGGTCTCAAGAGGAGTAGAGACTGTCTTGGCATCTGTGAGTCCAGCACGAGTGAAAAGATCTGAAGCATACTTGGCTTGTGATAGATAGTAACCATGAGAGTCAGATGATATCTCAAGACCGAGAAAATAACTGAGAGAACCAAGATCTTTCATCTCGAAATGCTGATGAAGAAAGGATTTGAGTGCAGAAATGCCACTAAGGTCATTGCCAGTAATAATCATATCATCAACATAGAGCAAAAGAAGAGTAGTGCCGGTGGCTGTCTGACGAATGAAGAGAGCAGAATCATACGGACAAGAGATAAAGCCAAAATCCCCAATAACAGAACTAAACTTGGCAAACCATGCCCGAGGAGCTTGTTTCAGTCCATATAAAGCTCGACGAAGTCTACAGACCTTATTTGGAGGATGATCATACCCAGGTGGAGGCTGCATGTAAACTTCTTCAGAAAGATCACTATTGAGAAAGGCATTTTTGACATCCATCTGGTATAGGTTCCATTTTTGAACAGCAGCAATAGCAAGTAAACTGCGGACAGAAGTAATACGAGCAACGGGGGCAAAAGTCTCTTCATAATCGATGCTATGTTCCTGAGTAAAGCCCTTGGCTACCAGACGAGCTTTGTAACGCTCGATTGAACCATCAGAACGGGTCTTGATTTTGTAAACCCATTTACAACCCACAATTGATTTTCCACGAGGAAGGTCAACCAAATCCCAAGTATGAGTGGTATGAAAAGCCTGTAATTCTTCAGCCATTGCTTGTTGCCACAGAGGATTAGAGCGAGCCTCATTATAGGTCTGCGGTTCATGATGAGAGAGAATAGTGGAAAAACAATGAAAATCACGAAGAAGGATAGATGGTTCCCTTACCCGAGTAGACCGACGAATGGGTGGATCAATGACAGTGTCAGAAGTGGAGTCATGGTCAATGGTGGAGTCTGAGACAGGAGCAGGATCAGGGGCAGGAAGGACATCAGTAGTGGCGGAGAGTGGTACTGTGGCAGGATCCGTAGACAAAAGAGGCACCTCAGGAGCAGCCGTAGAAAGTTCTAGACCTGTATCAGCATCATCAGGAAATAATGGAATGGAGGAATTAGTAAAGAAAGACTGTGTGTGAGGAACAGGTAAGTGGAATTTAGAGAGTGATGAAAACATTTTGTGCTCTCAGAATACAACATGACGAGAGACACGAAGACGTTTGGAGATGGGATCCCAACACCTATAACCTTTATGTTCTATACCATAGCCCAAGAAGCAACAGATACGAGAGCGAGGTTCCAACTTAGTACGCTCATGAGGTTGTAGAAGAACAAAACAAGCACACCCAAAAACCCTGAGATGATTATAAGACGGAGAATGACCATATAGACGCTCATAAGGAGAAATATTACCAATGACAGAAGAAGGAACACGATTGATTGTATACGTAGCAGTTAGGATGGCTTCTCCCCAGAAATTCTCAGGACAAGAAGAAGAAATGAGAAGTGCTCGAACTGTATCCAAGAGATGTCGATGTTTACGTTCAGCACGCCCATTTTGTGGAGAGGTGCCAGGGCAAGAGCGATGGGGAATAGTGCCATTAGTACGAAGAAAAGTGAGAAAATCTGAGTCTCGATACTCCATGGCATTATCTGCACGAAAGACTTTGATAGGACAAGAAAATTGAGTTTTGATCATTTGTGCAAAATCATAATAAATCTGTTTAAGTTCAGAGCGATTACGCATAAGATATAGCCAAGTGTAGCGAGAATAGTCATCGATAAAGATCACAAAGTATTTTGATCCCCCCATGGTCGGAACAGGAGAAGGACCCCAAATATCAGAGTGAACTAAATCAAAAGGTGCGGAAGAAGTAGAAGTACTATGAGGAAATGGTAAGGCAGGTTGTTTTGCAAGTTGGCAAGATAAACAGTCTAAATGGTCATGACTAACAGAACCTAAAGAGCCACTAGAAATTAAAGACCGTAAACGACCAATCGATATATGCCCAAGACGAGAGTGCCATAAATGGAGTGAGGAAGTAGAAGGAGCTGGAGCTGGAGAAGAGGTGTGAAGACTGATGAGCTCAAACAGGCGACCAACTTTACGACCAGTCCCAAGAGTCTGTCCGGTCTGAGGATCCTGCACAATACAACCAGAACGAGAGAAAGTAACAGTAAGACCCATGTCACAAAGTTGACCCACAGAAATAAGATTAAGAGTGAGTTTGGGTATGAGATATGTATCAGAAAGAGATATATGAGAGTGAGAAACTTGTCCTGTATGGCTTACTTGCATGTGGGAACCATCGGCAGTATGAATGGGTGGAATGTGAGAAGAAGAATTTTGGGTAGAGAAAATAGTAGGATCAGAGGTCATATGATTGCTACATACAGAATCAAAGAACCAAGAGGAGTTACCTGTCGTAGTAGCAGAGAGAGCAGGAGAGAAGGAAGTACCAGAATATGAGACAACAGTCTTGAGAAAAGTTTCAAGATCAGCAATGGTAATAGGTGAATGAGGATCTCGAGCAGAGAAAGTCTCTGTGGCAGAGGCAGTGGCAGTGGCAGAATAAGAGGCATGCACAGGGTACCTCGAGGTGGCCATGATGCTCAAAACGCAGCTATAGAAGCAGTATCTCGAAAAATGGAGTCCAAAAATGGAATCAGGAGGCCGAAAAACTGTAAGAAGGACTGTGTCTGAAAAATGGTGATCCGGCCCGAAAAGCGGCTGAACAGGATGAAAAGTGCAGTGTAGAAGCAGAATCTCGTAAAACGGAGCCCAAAAACGGATTCAGGACGTCGAAATTAGTGGGAAAAGGGTTTACCGGGCTGACACGGGGCACGAGGGGTGCTGACACGTGGCAGAATGAGGCGCTGACACGTGGCAACACCGGTGATGACACGTGGCGGGCTGATGTGGCAGCGGCTTGGTCAACTTGGTGACGTGGCAGTAAAGGGCTGACGTGGAAGTCAACGGTCAAAGAGTTGACCGGCTCAGGTCAACGATGCTGACGTGGCAGTCAATGGGCAAAGAGTTGACCGGGTCGGATCTCGGGTCGGGTTCGGGTCAGGTTCGGGGTTCGGGTCTGACCTGGTGACGTGGCGGGTAGAGATGACGTCAGCGTCGGGTCAGGGTCGGATCTGGGTTGGTTCGGTTCTGGGTCGGACCTGGTGACGTGGTAGGTGATGTGGCGGGTAGGGCTGACGTCAGTTGACGTCAGCAACACGGTGATATGCAAGGCGCGTGAAGTGGGCGCGTGAGGCGGCCGCTGAGAGTAGATCTGACGCGCGGCCTCTGGAGGGGGCGCGTGAGAGCGCGTCCCGAGGTCTTTTTGGGTGTTTTTGGTGGGGTTTTGAAGATCGGACAAAAACAAGTATTTTGAGTGGTAGGTTGGGTGATTTTGGGTACTGGAAGATGGAGATTTTGCACTTGGATAGGTTTGAGAGTCGGACGGTACGGTTTTTCGGCGAATTTGAGGTTGTGACGACAGGGTTCGGCGGCGGGACACTGTGGTGGTGGTAGGCAAGGTTCGGTGGGCTAGGTTTCCTAGGTATTCGGCTTTGATACCATGTTGAGAGAAAAGTATTGAGAGAAAAGTATAAAACTCTGTATTAAACTTCTTAACCTAATCAATGTACAAAGAGAGCCTTATATAGGCTAGACCCTATACAAAATATGGAAACTATACAGTAATTAGAAACAACTATACAGTAATTAGAAACTGGTAAATAGTAACTACTATATACATTAACATAATCTATACTGTCGGTTTTTCAAAATCAATTTTATATTTGACCCTATAGAGATCACCTTACGCAATTTTGCATTAAGGTACACCTTATAAATAGTATCATCCCTATATAAATAGTTGTGACAATTTATTAAAAATGGTCACTCTTTTCTTAATGTTACTCCTTCTACTTGTGCAAAATAATCTAATCTAATTTTGTGTAAAGCTCTGTGGTGAATTAGCCTTGGTTGAATTAAAGCCATGGCTACGGAAATGGAATGGAATTTTTGTTAGTGAGGAGTCATGCCCGTCGAAGTATTTGATGCAATGGCTGAGGAAGCCCCACCATCATATTCAAATTTTAGAGTTCAACACTATGGAGAACCGATAGGACTTAATTAGCAAAAGGGCAGATTTGGTAAATTTTTTTCAAAAAGTTGCATTATGTCACTAACAGAATAAACGGGCATTAACGGGGTTTCACTGATTCGGGAGGGGACCTTGTTGTAGTTTAGTTTAAAAAATTGAGTCTCTCTATAATTATTGAAACTAGAGGGTGTGTCTTTTGTAATTGTCAGAATATAGTAGGATGGAAGTTGTTGTAGTTTAGTTTAAAAAATAGAGGGAGTCTTTGTAATTATTGAAACTAGAGAATGTGTCTTTGTAATTGTCAGAATATAGTAGGGTGTTAGTGTAATTTTTCCATTATATTTTACCATTTTAGGATATTCCAAGCAAAGATATCACATATTTTGAAGTTACTTGAATTTAGAAAATGACAATAATATCCTTAAAAGTTTGACAACAATTTTTTAAATTCATGTATTTCATGAAAGTTGAAGTGTTCATGGGAGTTATTTTGTCAAACAAATAGTCCACTTTTGTGTGTTTCATGCGTGTTGAAGTGTTTAGGGAGTTATTTTGTCTAATATATTGTTGAACTTCTATCAATTTCCAAAAAAAATTCACCTTAATTTCCTAGGTGATAAATAGACCCAAAAACAATCAATTCCTAACTTTAGAGGGTGGGCAGTTTAAGTCCGCTTGTGCCTCCTATTTAATTTGTTTCTCAAGATAATGCTAATCCATACAAAGCTAACATTAAATTTTTGGTAAAATGATCAATTTGGTGACTTATATATTAGTCTAAGTCAGCAAATAATTAAATGGTGGTTGGATTATTCAAGTGACCAGATCATTACTGACTAGATCATTACTGACTTAAATGGTTATTTAAGTGTTTATTTGCTGACTTAGACTAAATCAACATTTACTGACTACATCATAACTCTAGATTTTTGTTCCAAATTAAATCATGTTGGCTAAAATACAAATTAGGCTATGATTACTTTTTCCTAAGATATCACTAATGTCAGTGCACCGCATGTCACTTTGTGTTTGGTCAATTCATTTTTCTCAATACAGTTTCTTAGGTCATCTCCATCGGAGAGGCTAAAAGCCCATGTGTTAGCAGAAATTGGTTCACTAAAAAAAAAATTCCACATGACTAGCTAAAATTTAACCAAAATGTTAGCAGAAGTGCTCCAATGGAGATGCTAAAATGGCTGGCTAAAATATGAGACTTAAGACTTTTTTTACTTTTCAAAATCCCAATATTTAGATTTGAAGTGAAATCCTGTTGTTGGAAAACATAAAAAATTTCTTTTATTCACCTTGGCTAGCCAAAATTACAGTTAGCAAATTAAGATGCCAACTTCTGACACCATTAACATCTACCCTTAGAAAGCATCTCCAATGAATGTGCTATATGACATGCTCAAATAACTTGCTTTGATGGGGCGCTATTAATTAATTGGGATATCAAATTTTGGCAATGATAATCTTTGTTGTCAAATTTGACACCTCAAATGGCACTTGTCATTCATGCCAACTCATACTTTATCTTCAAAAAAGCGAGAAATGCCAAAATAACATTAATGCATTAGAGCACATAAATGCCAAAATTTAGCAGTGATGTCATTTTATGCTATTTGAAGTGCCAAATTTTGACTTTGGCACATTACATCAAATGGCATGAATGCATTGGAGATACTCTACTTATGCATTGGAGATCCAAATGAACTGTTCAATTCTAATATCTGACACTAATGCATATATATATTAAACCATCATTGTAAATGGCCTTATCCAACTTGCGGTCACATGTCTTGAAATTCATATAATAGTTATTAAAATAAATAGAAAGAGAAATCATTAATATACCCATGACTCCATGATTAATATGGCTCATGTATATAAGTTTTTTTTTTTTTTTTTTAATATTTAGGAGCAATGCTATTTCATCCATCTTAATTGAACCAATTGTCTTTAATTATGATCTTGAAAGAATAAAGATGTTACTTTTATTAACGTGAAACACCTACGATTTCCAAAGAATAACAATATTACTTTTACTCGGTCATTTGTATTGGTCCCTTTTTGACATTGTTGAAATAGGCCTAACCCCTTCTGATGGTCCCCTATGGGTCCTCCAAATTTGGCTTTTTGAATATTTTAGAGATTTCGGCCCTATCCCAAATCATGTACCCAAAACTGAACAGTTTAGTTTCTATCGTAGATGGATTTCGACAGGAACTTCTGGCAAATCTTTTTTCTAAATGGATGAGTTTTTCTGTCAACTTGATTTTTCTAGAGATGATTCTTTCATGTTCCCTTTTGATAATTCAGCTTTTGTCCCTTTTTGGCTTCAACCATATGGCCTTCCACTTCCTAGCCATGAATCAGTTTTAACCAAAATTTGGGCTAGCTACTTGATCACTCGTGAGCTTCATTATGGTGGATCAATTGGTGCCATCAATTTAAACCAAAAATGCAGTTCAGAACTTTACTCTCCAGCTTTGTTTGCTAGACAATTTGATTTTGTTCAAAGTGTTTCAGTTCCACCATATCTCTTCATTTCAACCAAGAATTCCGTAGTCGGGACCATTTTTACCAACAAAAAGGACATTGACACCATCTCAAGTGCCCTTCCCTCAAAAAGTCTCATGTTTGCCACCTCTTCATCTCCTCACACTCCCAACACTATAGAAGCATTTAGAGTTTGGTGGCAAATGTTTTTCAGAAGCATAATTACCGCTGTTTCAACCAAGACTCTCAAAGAATTGGCTCCCCCAACGGATGTCGAGAAATATTCCAAAGGTCATTTTCTAAACTTAGCTTTTTCTTTCTACATACATTTTTTCCTCATTGTCTGAATATTTATTATTTTTCTATCCTTGCAGCACACCAAAAAGCAAGCTAGCAAAGCCTAAAAGAAAGCTCATCTTACCTCGTGAAGAACATCTTACCTCGTGAAGAAGAATATGAGGAAAAGGCTCCAGCCCGAACTCCCACATGTCATCTGGTCTCTATCCCCTGCCCACAGACTTCCACAGCACACATGGGTCATGATGTTAGGGACACTGGTGATTCAGCATACATTTCACCCGTTCCTCTTTCTTTTGTTCCATCAGCACCTGTAGCTCCTACCCCTATTCCTACCTCTATACCATAAAAACCAACTTCAGCACCTAAAAAATAAAAAACTAATTGATTCTCCTACTGTAAGTGCCATGTCAGACCCAGTGGCTTTCTTTGCCAATCTCCGCCAAATTCTAAACCAACCTTCTTCCGCTTCTGCCACCCCTCCTACAACCAATGTTTTAAAACCCGGACCATTCATCGAATCGGAAAATTTACCGCGTTAATGGTCAATTGGTTCAACCATTAGGTCAACTGGGTTGAACCGTGACGTCACCATGACGTCATAAATATATTTTATTTATTTATTTATTAGAATAAAAGCTGTAAAAGATTTAAAATATAATTTTTTTTTAAAAATGTTTGTACAATCAATTCATATATTTGAATTTATGTGCAGTTATCAAAATTGAAAATTGATAATTACTCTTGATCAATATTTATTATATATAAATTTTTTAATGCTAAATAAGAATATTGTATTACTAAATTAGGTGCCTTAGATTTTTTTTTTTTTTTTTTTTTTTTTGTTATTTGGAATTTTTTTACACTAATTTGCCATTAGAGACTTTAAAATGATCGGGGTTATTTTAGTCATTTTAGCACTCTTTTAAAAGAAAAAAAAATTGACCAAAAACCCGGCCGGTTTTCTAACCGGGTTAAACGGCTTTTACAAAATAGGTCGGCTTTTATTAAGATTGGGTTTTAGGGGGTTGAACCACCCGGTGAGACACCCGGTTCACGGTTCAACCAGTTGAACCTGCCGGTTCGGTCCGGGTTCGACAATAATGCCTGCAACAACTCCTTTATCATCTTCTCAAATTGACCAAGCCAAAAGACTAGTGATTTCCATGTTGAAACATCCTTTCAAAGAGTTATCTCATTCGAACCGAACAATGACCTTAAAGGATGTTGTGCACACTTTGCTTTCAATGAATGAAATTTCTTTGGCTCTCAAGGGACACCTCCAAACTCTATTGACCATTGATAATTTGAACTGTGATTTTGAAGTTTTTCAGAAAAAAGTCTTTGATGCAGATTCTATCATTAATGGCGTGACAGATCTCGATATATCCATGTGGCATCACCAGTCTAGATACGACTCTCTCATAGTCTCTTCTGATTCTTTGCATGAAGATATTTGGAAAATAAATCAACAAATTGTGGACATTGATACCCAAATTGCTGAACTCCAAGTTCAAAGAGAAAAAGTCGTTGATAAACTCGCTGAATCGAAGAAAAAGTTAGAGAATGTTTAGTCCGCCAAAGTAGAGTTAGCTGGTGAATCTACACCAATCTTGGAAGCATTTCAACAATCCTATCCGGGTGTAGAATAATGGAAAAAAGCGAAATCTTCAGCCCTTTCATCTATTGCTGAGGTGGAACAAAAATGGGTTGATATTGTTAAAGCTTTTCCTGATTTTTTAGGCTTTTTGATATGGATTGTAATCACTTTTTGCAACTACTTTTATTATTTTGGCTAGAACTTTATTTCCTATTTCTAATGCTAATGTCTATTCCTACTTTTATTCAAATTAATTATTGTCAAAGTTGTGTTGCATGCATTTCCCATATAGTAGGAATATAATGCTTTAAGAAATGTCCATTAATGGCCCTTGGGTGTTTTTGGCAATTTAAATCATACAAAACATAAGCACCACTTGAATAAACCTCCAAAATTTTAAATGGTCCCTCCCAAGTACGAGACCACTTACCAAACATGGGATCTTTAGTCCAATTAGCAGCACAGTTTTCCATTCTTTTTAATAATAGGAACTACATTGGATAACCATTCTGTATACCTTATGGGACAAATGAAACCATCATCTAGCAGTCTATCAATTTCCTCTTTGATTTTGAGGATAGCTTCAGTGGACATCCTTCTAGGAGGTTGTTTGTATGATCAAAATCCCTCCCTAATCGGTAATTTGTGTTCTACAAGGCTCTGATCAAGTCCCGGCATATCCTTGTAACCCACACAAAGCAATCTGTATATTCCTATAAAACAAAAATTATTTCAGCCTTTAAATTTTCATCCAATGCCTGACTAATAAAAGTCAGCTTTGGATTTTCAGGAGTTCCGAGATTTACTTCTTGGAATAAATCTTGAACTTCTGCTCGTATGTCTTCCAACTTTTTCGGAGTTCATTTTAGATATTCAATTTTGATTCTTTTAACTGTTACTTCGTTGCCTTCCCATACACATTCAGTTTCATTCAAAGCAATTCTTTCCCCAACATATATTCGGATTTTTTCTAAAATAATCCGAACTTCTGTTTTTATTCTCATCTTCTCTGGTCGTACTATCCATTAACAACTGTCATTCAAAAAGTAAGAGATGTTCGGTCTCACCGGAACTAAATCCATAAACTGAACATCTTGAACACAGATTTTATGCGGTGTAGACCCAATTGCAGATGTGATGCCTACGTCTTTCGAATTTGTCAAAACCCATAAATTTAACCCTGCTAACATCTTCATTAAATAAGCAAGCATCAACTGCATTAGAACCCACCACTAAAGGTCTCATGTCCGCCGTTACAACTTCTATTTTGTCATCATGTCACAAAACTAAAAATTGGTGTAAAGACGTGATATAGAATAGGTGGCAGGACTTTCTTGGTCAATTAGACCGAAATCGAGCTAAAAGACATTAAGCAAGGAAGGGACTAGTTAGGACTTATTCAAAGCTAGCAATCTGAAATTTTCTTTCCTATTTCAGTTTTATTTAGTTTCTTATTTCAAGTTTATTTAGTTTCCTACACTACAAGAATAATGGGCTACGACTAGGATTTTGTTAGACAAAAGACTAGTGTTTTTTAAAACCTTAGTTAAAAGGTATGAAACGACTAGGGTTTTTTAAAACCCTAGTTAAAATGTAAGAAAAGACTACTATTCCCAAGACCCTAGTCTTTTCTTACCTTTTAACTAGGGTTTTATAACACACTAGTCTTTTGTTAACAAAAGACTAGTGTGTTATAAAACCCTAGTTAAAAGGTAAGAAAAGACTAGGGTTTTTTAAATACCTAGTTAAATGATAAGAAAAGACTATTGTTTTTAAGACCCTAGTCTTTTCTTTTCTTTTAGGAGAAAATATATATATATATATGTAGAAAATAGACTATTGGGACAGGTTCCTTACACCCTATTTTGACACCTATGTTTACAACTCGTTTTCAAATACCCCCGTAGGTCGAATATTTTGAGAAACCAACCGTTAGATTATATACTTATCTTATGTTTGTCATGTATGAAAAAAAAATTGGAGTGATCCAACGGTTAGTTTTTAAAAAATATCATTTTGAAGAACAATTATTTTTTTTAGTAATTAAAAATATAACTGTTTTTTATAGTGACATTTCTTAAAATCTAACCATTGGATCACTATGATTTTTGGTATGCATGATATGCGCGCATAAGAAATGTATTGAATCCAACGGTCAGTTGGTCAAAATATTTATCATAGATAGTATTTTGAAAACAATGTGTAAAAATAGGTGTCAAAATAGGGTGTAAGGGGAACCTGTCCCATATGAAAAATGAAAAATCACAAAACCTAGCATTTAACTAGTGTTTTATAAAACACTAGTCTTTTAGTTTCCAAAAACACTAAGCAAGCCGGAATTCACTTCGCATTTGGAAAATTCTCATTCTTGCCGACCGTTTTATTGGGTTTACTCTTTTTTGAAAAAATTTACATTAAAGGGTAGCAAACGGCACCGTTTAGGCAATAAATCCCTCAGCTCCCCAAAATTCTCACTCTCATTTGGCGCGACTTGGTATTCCCTCCAGAAAATATGAGAAGCCCTCATTTGGAGCAAAATACGTGACCCTGTCCGAGAAACCCTGTCATCCTGATTAAGAACCCTGTCAGCTTGAAGCTTCGATTGAGAACCTTGTTAAAACCCTGTCAGCTTCGATTCTTTCGGACGAAACCCTCACCACTGTCATCCCGATTGAGAACCCTGTCAGCTTGAAGCTTCGATTAAGAACCTTGTTAAAACCCTGTCAGCTTCAATTCTTTCCAACGAAACCCTCACCACTGTCATCCCGCCGACCACCTGTCCGAGAAACCCTCATTTCACAGCCATAAACACCCTCATTGGTCACCGATTGAGAAACCTATTGCAATAAACCCTCATTTGACACCTTTTCTGGTCTTCACCGCCTAAGACAACGGGGTCTCAGCCAAGCCGCTTAAAGCTACGGTGATTATTCAACTCCTCTGTAAAGTGGTGGATCGTTCTGGCCTTCACCGACGACCACCGCCACTGTAGAAGCCATTAACCGGCCAACTTGTCTCGAGCAGAGCATCTTGTCTCAGCTTTCTTCTTCACCGTGCAAACCCTAACCACTGTCATCCCGCCTTTCACCTGTCCGAGAAACCCTCATTTCACACCCATAAACCCTCATTGGTCACCGATTGAGAAAGCCTATTGCAATAAACCCTCATTTCACACCTTTTCTAGTCCTCACCGCCTAAGACAACGGGAGTCTCAGCCAAGCCGCTTGAAGCAGCGGTGATTATTGAACTCCTCTGTAAAGTGGTGGATCAACATATTGCCTTTGCACTTACATGGATCAGAGCTCTACTTATTCTTCAAACCTCTAAGATAACGGCCCCATGGTATTGTGAATGCGATAGGGTAAGTTGAGGATAGATCCTACCTTCCTCTATCTATGCTTCTTACATGTTGGAAAATTTTCTTGCCTTCATATTGCATCTATCTACACTTACATTGATTATGGGACATGGCTATTTCATTTGCATCGATTATTATGAATCTAGCTATCTTAATATTTTTTTTGGCGTATGTAACATCCTGTATTTCTATACAATGGATAGTGTGGGGTTGTGTGTCAAGAAAATCATCAACTTTCATTTATGGTATGGCATCTGTAATTATAAAATGTCACTTTGTGTTACCCACAAAACCATCAACAATATATTGATGTTAATCTAGTGCAATCTTCTACAAATATACAATGGAATAGTATTCTAACATTAATGATATTGTTTGTCTGAAATAGCATTAGATTGGTGGGGGGGGGTTCTTTGATTGATTACTTATGAGATTAAATATATATAATTTCTCAATCTTTGATTTGTTAAATAATATAGCTCTAATCAATATTTTTAATTTCTCTATTTTTGGCCTTTGGGGAAAAAAAAGAAAAAAAAAAGAAAGATTTTCACAAGTGCCTTTGGATAATGGTTTGGCTACATGTGCATTGAAACAGTGACTTCATATGTAGACCAGTAATTCAGTAAACTAAATTTCCTCCAATTTGAGACTACAGATAAGATATTTTAAAAAGGAAAAACCGGATATAAAGACAATGTAGAACAATTAAAGATTGGTTTGAGTATGAGAATGTCCCTAACCTGTCGATTTGGAGATATTATCATGATCTCTTACATTGTCCGCTTTTGAGATCTTCTCTATTCTATTGAATTTTGATGCAATATTGCTTTTGTGTAAGTTTTATCTGGAGAAGAAATTAAACAGTATCTAATTGTATGATTATATTAAAAAATGGAGGATTAATTTGTGAGAGAAGTTGCCATTTGTGTGTTTGTTATGCAGGGTTCAGACGTATAGGCAAATATATAATTGTTCACAGTCGGTTTTTTTTTTTTTTTTTTTGTAGAAAAACAATTGGAAGTGTAATTCAGTTCATTGCATCTTGGTCGTTCTTCAGATAAATTTCACGTGCAGGACTGAAGCTGCCCTTATCGAAAGAGACCTTGATGCTATCTTCTGGCCAAAAAGCATCCTTGAGAGGTTTAATTTAGATATGGTGAAGGTGCCAATGATGCAGCTAATATGAATTTAATTTCCATTAGTCCTTGAAAGGTTTGGATTCATTAAACCACTATATCTTAGGGTTTGGGGCTTTACCTTCCGTTATACAGTTGGAGGACCTAATATGGACCCTATCTGTGAACTTGGATATTTTAATAATTGATTTGCTTGTAAAAAAAAAAAAAATAACAGAATACTAGATGATAGCTTTTTTGCTTTTTTCTTTCTTTCTTTCTTTTTGTCTAAATTTGTTTTATTTTTTTTGTGGACGTTAAATTGTAATTACTTTAATTTGTCTAATTTTCTCATGGTAATTTTTTTTAATACTTCTTTTGTTTAAACTATATGCTATGCATATATGCAAAAATTTGAGTTTCTAAGGACTCAATTTTCTTACATTAGTTTTAGGTTCTTCACAAGAGGGTTGATGTTTAAACACAAGAGAACCGCAAGTCTTGCATGCTTTGAAGAGGCTAGGAGTTGCATTTCAGCAGCAACTGAGCGAGAGCGTCACTGATAAGGGGGTTCGTGCATTTAAAGTATTTCCTTACTAATTCAGCGTGCTTAGGAATATGAACTCACAAAGGTTGCCCACTTAAGTCTCTTTTTAGTTGTTTTGTAGCTAGTTTTGCATGGATACCCTCACTCCCAAAACGTGGGGTGTGCAATTTTAATTACCAAATTCATGCTCCCACAGTCCATTGCCCCTTTTCAATTTCTCAGAGAACATGTTTTTGTTAAAGAGTTTTTACAGATATCTTTCACCTAATCAATATTTGGAAACAATGAGACGAGCCTTTTTAGGTGGTTTATACTTGAATTTGTTGAATTTTCACTTTATAAAGACTAAAATTAAGAGAAATGCTATTGAGTCAGAGTGGACATCCAATCTCATACTTGTACTCTTACTTTAATAATTTTTGTGAAAATTGGCTGTGATTATGATTGAGAAAATAAAAAAGATATGCTCTCTTACTGTGGAGTTGTACCATAAGAGTAATTCATGTACCTCACATAAATTAAAAAATTTATATGGCATTGTTTTAACATCAATTAGTTGTCAAAGGGCATAGACAACATGATTTTCCATGATGTTGCACCAAATGGTGTATTGCACCTTTTTTTGTGGATAATATTCTCCATTTGATTGGACTAAAGAGCATAGTTATCGTCCTGCAAAATATTCCATGTGATTGTATGTATACAAGTTACAGGTCATATGCAATTTACAGGTCATATGCATGTATACAGGTTACAGGTTACAGGTTTTATATATATATATATATATATATATATATATATATATATATATATATATATATATTAGTGTTGAACATACTTGCCTGCATGTTTTTTGGTATTTTATATACTCCTGACTTGTGGCCTTTTCAATTATATCAAAGAGACTAATTTGCTATCAACTTATCAATATCACTTTAAGCTTCTATGGTAATGTTTCATATCTAATGAAACATTTTAGTCATAGGTCAAATCCATATTTGGATATTACAAAACTAAGTATCTCCACAAAAACAAAAAGAAACACAAAGAAGAAAAAGAAAAAGTGCTATTAGGTTCAAACATGGAAGATACAACTTTACTTGTGAAGATTATGTTGTGTTTTTGAAATTTACCTAAAATTAGGTTTATTTTATGATTGGAGTTTTGTGGACAATTGTCTCATATACCACTACTATAGAGATGGAGGGTTAATTGGTTTTACATTTTTGTTGTGTTGTAGGGGATTCATCATATTATTTCCAATGGATGGATTATTAAATAAATCTTGGATGACCAAGGATAAGAGAATGCACGAGTATGATGAGGGGGTTGACCGATTCTTGAAATTCGCTGCACTTAATGTGAATGATTGTAATATCATTCGATGTCCTTGCATTAGGTGTCTTAATCATAAGTGTTTGCCTAGTAGAGATGTGAAAGATCATCTATTTATACATGGAATCGATCAAAGGTATCGAACATGGATTTGGCATGGGGAGCAATTGTCGACCTGTACATCCTATAATAGAGAAGGTAATGATGGCGATACTCAGAATTATCAAGAGTTTCCATCGGAGGATGTTCCATGTTATGTAGAAATGGTCGAGGCTGCACAGGAGTATGGCAGCAGTGATCCCAATGTGTTTAGGAAGTTGCTTGAAGATGTCGAAAAACCGTTGTTACCCGGATGCACTAAATTTACCAAGCTATCAGCAGTAGCAAAGCTGTTTAGGCTGAAGACCTGTAATGGTTTTTCAGACAAGGGTTTTACAGAGTTGTTATTATTGTTAGGTGACATGTTGCCGGAAAAGAATGAGTTGCCTCTATCTATGTATGAGGCGAAGAAGACTTTAAGTACATTAGGGCTATATTATGAGAAAATGCATGCATGCCCTAATGACTGTATTCTTTACAGAAAGGAGTACGCTAGTGCATTTGAATGTCCCACGTGTCACACTCCTAGATGGATGGATGGTAAGTATCCGACGGAGAAACGGAAAGAGAACAGTAGTGGATCACTTGTGGCCAAATTTTGGTGTCGAACCAAGGAATATGTGGTTGGCTATATCTGCTGATGGAATAAACCCCTTTGGATCATATAACACTCCATATAGTTGCTGGCCTGTTTTGATGGTCACATATAACTTACCACCGTAGTTGTGCTTGAAGAGAAAATTTATGATGCTAACAATGCTGATATCTGGACCAAAGCAGCTGGGTAAGGATATTGATGTTTACTTGCAACCACTGATTGATGATTTGAAGTTGTTTTGGGAGGTAGGTGTTGAAGTTTATGATGGGTTCCAAAAAAATATGTTCACTTTAAGGGCTGTCTTGTTGTGGACCATTAATGATTTCCCTGCTTATGGGAATTTGAGTGGCTGTAAGGTGAAGGAATATAAAGCATGTCTGATATGCATTCCAAATACGCACTCTAAGAGACTGAGGCAGTGTAATAAGCCTTGTTATGCTGGACACAGACGATTTCTTTCCGATGACCATCCATATCGATTCCAGAAAATGGCATTTAATGGACATCAGGAGCACGATAAAAAACCAAGGCCATTGAGTGGGGAGGAAATTTTGCGACATGTTGAAGAGATTGCAACTGTGTGGGGAAAGAAATCAATGAAATGTAAATTATTGGCAAAACATGTGTCAATGTTAAAGGTAAAGGCAAAGGCAGGGACAAAGGCAAATGTAAGGACAAAGATAAAGGCAAACGCAAACGCAAAAGCATACGAGCAAGCGATGAGCCAACTTCTACCAATTGCTGGGTGAAGAAATCGATATCTTTTTAGCTTGAATATTGGAAAAAACTATATGTCCGACACAACCTGGATGTTATGCACATCGAGAAGAATGTGTGTGAGAGCATTGTGGGTACGCTGCTCAATATCCCTAACAAGACAAAGGATGGAGCAAATGCTCGCCGATATTGGGTGGAAATGAGTTCAAGGGATAAATTGGCACCTCAAACTATGGGTAAACGTACATATTTGCCTCTAGCTTGCTTTACGTTGTCTAAGGCAAAGAGAAAAATGGTGTGCAAAACGTTGTCCGAATTAAAAGTCCCTGATGGATACTCTTCGAATATTAGAAATCTGGTGTCAATGGAGGACCTAAAATTAGTTGGTCTCAAGTCTCATGACTGTCATATTTTATTGCCCGTGGCAATACGGGGGGTGTTGCCAAAGAATGTGAGGTATGCTATTACGAGATTTTGTTTCTTCTTTAAGAATTTGTGTAGCAAGGTGGTGGATGTCACGGTGTTATCTACCGTTCAAAATCAACTTGTTTACGTTATGTACGCTTGAGAAATTCTTTCCACCATCATTTTTTGACGTAATGGTTCACCTAACAGTGCATTTAGTTAGGGAGGTACAACTTTGCGGTCCCGTGCATTATAGATGGATGTATCCGTTTGAGAGGTACATAAAAATGTTAAAGGAATATGTGAGAAATCGGAATCACTCAGAGGGATGCATTGCTGAATGCTACATTGCTGAGGAAGCTGTTGAATTCTTTAGTGACTACTTATCGGATGTAGAAACATTTGGCATTCCACAAAATCGAAACTTAGTTGACCAGGAGTGGGAAATTGGAAAACCCTTGCCTCGTAAGCTTGTTAGAGTTGATAGAGAATCTTTGGAGCAGGCACATCATTACGTGTTAGAAAATACAGTTGTTGTCCAACCATACATCGAGTAAGACATTTATTTAATAATTTTTTTAATCATTATTATTAATAATAATTAATAATATTTGAATACTCTCAAGTATATATTTAATCTAATTACATATTTGCTACAAATTACATTGATAATGAGCATATGTCTCATCTGTCTCATCTGAGACAACTATATCCTCAAAAGTCAAAACAGCACAAGTGGCTTCAAGATGAGCATAACCGCACATTTATTTCTTGGATCCGTCAAAAGGTACTAAATCACTTAAATATTCGCAATAGTTTATCATTTGTATATAACCAAAATGGCTTTTTTAACCACAAATTCACACAGGTTGAAGATAATTTAGGCTCAACAAATCATCTCTCTCGAAAATTAGAGTGGATAGCATATGGACCTTCAAATGAAATGATTAAACTTCCTGGATATGTCATAAAAGGATGTCGGTATCACATATATAAGCGTGATATAGTACGTGTCAACCAAAATAGTGGAGTGAGCTTAGTTACCACATCGATGCACATTGCAAGCGCAGTGGATAAGAATCCAGTGATGGGAGATGCATGTTACTACGGTGTTATTACTAAGATATGGTTACTTAATTATCACATCTTTGAGATTCCGATATTCAAGTGTGATTGGGTCGACATTAATGGTGGAGTTAAAGTAGATGAACTTGGTTTCACATTGGTACAGCTTCGCAAGATTGGTCATAGGAATGATTCATTTATTTTAGCTTCCCAAGTTAAGCAAGTTTTTTATGTAGAAGACCAATGTGATTCGAGGTGGTCAATTGTTTTAACAACGCCACAAAGAGACTACATGTATGAAGCCGATGATGACGTGCTTCATGACGGTTGTGTGGAACGTATTGAGGTTGACCCGGCATTGCCATGTGATAGGGCTTTGGATATAATTGACCCAAATGGGACATCATTTGTACGAGAGGGTGTTCAAGGAATTTGGGAGGATGAGTGAATGTTATGCTATGATATTTTTAAGTTTATTAAGTTGAATTGTTCAAAAATCCTCTCCCCCCTCCCCTACTACTTGATATATATATATATATATATATATAGTACACTGTTATACTAATTAAAAATGCCAATGTTTCATTTCC
>JAESVK010000608.1:1248677-1291448 GCA_017140935.1 Hamamelis virginiana
AAGAATTGGTAATTGCATTTTTTTAGTTTGAATAAGTAATTATTCATTATTAATTTCAAGTATGTCGCACTTTATTATTAATTAAGTAATTATACTTGTTAAAATAGCAACACGAGTTGAAAACAACTGAGCCTATTGAAAAGCATATTTTATGGAAGGAGGCTCGATTAAAGGATGGAAAATGCAAGACAGATTTAGTGAGGGAACAAATTGACAAAATTGTAAGTTACTTACTTTATAACATTTCTAATTACTTACATATAGCTTACTTGTGCGAAAATGGAATGATATTAATATTTTTTGCAGGATGAATTAGCAGCTCAAGTTAAAATAGGGAGTTTCAAGCCTGAAGGTAGAAACGATGTGTTTACTTGTACGATGGGTACGCCAGAGCATGGTGGTCGTGTAAGGGGTGTAGGTCATTTAAACAGCCTAACATCCTTTTTTACTACCCCTCACCCTTCAAATAGTGCAATGAAAAACCAAATTATGAAAATGCAAAAGTTTGTGTCAATACTTGCATCCGAATTGCATAGAATTGGGGGGAATGTACCAAAGTGTGATTTTTCATTTTCTCTTAATATCGAAGAGAACATTGGATCCAATAGTGCTAGATGTAGTGCTGCCCCTTTGGAAGATAACTCACACGGAATGTTGCCTTCAATGCATGTGTCAACATCACAAATGGTATTAATTTATAGATTTATTACAAATAAATTTAACTAGTTGATAAATATTCATTCAAAACAACAAATTTAACCTTCAACTTATGTCTGATTGTTGCAAATTAGTAAAAAAAAAGCGGAAAAGAAATAAAGTATCGGATGTACAGACACGTTCCATTCCTGTGCCATCATTAGAGAAGGTAATTTAATTTTTACCAAAACATTAATGGGAGCTTTGTACGAAAATAATGTAATTTTTGTTCAAATGTAGGTACATGCTACACAAAATGATATAGGGAATCAAGCAGTTGTAGAAATGGAACCCATATCAACACTGACTGGACTTCCACCTGATACGGTACCGATTTCTTTGTACTTATATGTTGTATTATATGATTAATTTTTGTGAATGTATTATTTCAAAACTAGACTTATGTTGATTACAGACCAAACCAGTAGCATGTTATTTGGCTTTGAGATCGATCGACAACATTGTCGTGCATGGAACTTTGCACGATCATTTAGGATCTCAACTTATGCATGGTTCAGTTATGGGCAACGGCAATGCCCATGTGTCTGTAGATTCTCTATGTGAGGGATTAAATTGTGGCAATGAATGTCTCCCAATACCAAATTCAGAAGCAAAAATACTAGAAGATGCAATTAAAGGGTTTGTGGCATGGCCCAGACATCTTGTTGTGTTAAAGCCTGATAAGGTAATCCCCAAAACATAACATGTGTTCCTAATTTAAGGTTGTAGACCTTTGACAATGGATTTGTGCTCACGAACTTATTGGCTTCATTACACTATTATTTTTATCTTATTAAGGGAGATTTAAAGACAATTGTTGAAGAAAACAATTATGAAGACCTAATTGCATCTTTTGATATATTATTTGCACGAGCCACCCAAGATTGCTCCACAAGTGTAATAACAATCAAGAGCAATACGGGAAGATTTTGTGCACACCAAACAGACGATGAAGTGATGGTCGAGGTACCTGTGGTACGAGATGATTTGATGCATGTAATAAATTTTTCTGAAATTGGCATTTCAGTGATTACTTTATACATGGGGTGAGACATTATTTGTATATTATACGCCTTTATGATTCTTTATTCATACTTCCTTATTTGCATTATAACATAAAGTTTTATTATTGTGCCCTTCTTAGTGCCCTCTTTTGCAAGTTAAAAGAGGCAAGATTGCAGAGGAAAAGGTACTGTTTTGTGCTACCTGCTGGTTCTAAAGGAATGAAGGTAATTGATAATCAGGAAATGTTATATGATCGTCTTTACAGTGCAGAGCAAGATCATATTTTCTTGTATTCATATAATATTGGGTAAGTACTTGTAATTTTTAACTCATTCAGTGTCAAATTTCTTTTTAATAATCTAATAGTTATTTCTTTTATTTGATTTGAAATTACAGGTTCCATTGGGTACTTGCCGTCATTGACCCATGGAGACGACATACCTTGTATTTTGATCCACTTGGCAATGCAGTAGACAAGAACCTTCAAATTGTAATAATAAAGTAAGTGTTTGTAATCTTTATCCAACTTTAATATGGTTTTAACTAAGTATAAGTTTGCAGAAAGTTAATATTCAATGCATATTGTAGTGCATGCAAATCCTTTGACTATAGTAGTTTAAAGTTCTCGTTAAGCAAGAGAAAGGCAACATTTGAGATAATTAAGTTAGTTACCGTTTTGATGATTACAAGCTTAAGGGATGGTTAATATATATATATATATATATATAATCTTCTTATGTATGTATTGCACGAAACAATCCGATAACTTTGAATGTGGGTACTATATTATGAGGTATATGAAAGATATAGTGGAGTCGATGGAGACACATCCCGCTCAATTGGTGAGATAGTATGTCTTTGAAATGAAGCATTATTTACAAATTTAAGTTTCTTAATATCTTATTAAAAGAAATCTTGATTCTTTACTTGCAGTTTGCCAGTAATGAAAGTTACAGCATCACTAAACTCAATGAGGTGCGGGTGGAATTACTGGAGTACGTAAGGGATCGTATGTGATGGATGACGCCATGCATGATGGTAGCTAACTTTTGGTATATAACTTACACTCTTTGTCTACACATAATTATCACATAATTATTTGAATTTTGGTGGCTGGAGTTGACTCTTGTTGGGTTTGATGGACATTTTGTAGATTTGGGGGTGGAGGTTGGACGGAGACCCACTTGGGTTTGTTTTTTTTTTTTTTTTTTTTTTTATTAGTATATATTGTTGTTGTTTAATATTTAAATTTCTGTGGGTCAATAACAGTGAAATATATATTAATATTTTCATTTGAACCATAGTGGCTTTGAGAAAAAAGAACCTGTTTGTATGATTTTAGAAATAAATCAAGGGCTTAGAATGTCACATACAAACCCACCATTTGGTCTCTGGTTTTGGAAAAGTTTTATGCTCATTGGATTTAAACAAGTTATATTGCTGAAAATTAAGATAAAATGCAAGATATGAATGTCTACGCCATACCAAGAGTGCATGTTTTGTTGTATCCATGTGAGTTATGTTTGCTATCACACATGTAAAATTAACTAACTATATGACTCCTACTTTATCATTTTCAAATTAACTATATAACTAGATGGCATAATTAATTAGGACTGCTTCTTTGTTTCAACCTGAACCGACCTTAAAGACTTTAGAGGACGGTTTAAAACCTTCCTTAAAGCCTTTTTTGTAGTAGTAGTGTAGAGGTTCTATTTTATACTTAAGATAGCTTGTGATTGTTGGTTGTTGATGATAACATAGCACATGAGGCGCCATTTAAATGAGATGTTGTGATAATATGATTATAGAAGTGGTGCTATAAACTGTTCTTTTAATAGGTGAATATATAGAAATGTTCCAAAAACATACAAGATGCTGCCTAATTTTTATCTCAAAAAAGATAATATTTCTTAGTACAAGTTAATTTAATTAAATTTTTATTATTAATAGAAGTGCATGTGGAAACATGTATTGAAGTTTTAATGGACACTTTTAAAGTGCCGCAATCCATCTAAGCTATCATTTTCCATTTCTTTGATATTCATTATAATTCTATAATTTTGTGTGATTTATTTATTATTTTCTTTATATAGGTTTCTAATTAAGTCTGCAACTCAACAAAAAATGGAGGACGGAACCAGCTTGCTTGTTGAGAAAAAGATGCATTCAAAGACTCAATATTAGAATTTAGTTTTGGAATAAAGGATGATTTGAATGTACCCATACAGCAAGTATCTAGGATTCCAACATTAACTGTACCACTTTTAGTTAATTAATTATAAATCAATTAAGTTGAACACTTATTTCATTTGTACGAATATTTTGTATTTTTCTTGTATAATTTTATTAATGATTTTTGCACTTTAATGGGTGGTTTGGAATGTGATTGGGTGTATATAAAGGTTGCAAATCATATGTATGTAATATTGAAAACAAAATTGCAAAATACAAAAAATATTTTATTTTTTGTGGGTAAATCAAAGATGAAGATTTAAAACCGTAGTATTTTTGGTTTAAAATCGTAGTCGTTTTATGAAAGACTAGGGTTTGGCACCGTAGTCTTCTTATAAAAGACTAGGGTTTAAAACCGTAGTCTTTTGGGTTAAGACTAGGGTTTTAAACTGTAGTCGTGTTATGAAAGACTAGGGTTTAAAACTGTAGTCTTTTGGGTTAAGACTAAGGTTTTAAACCGTTGTTGTTTCTTAAAAGACTAGGGTTTATAACCGTAGTCCTTTGCAAAGAAAAGACTAGGGTTCAAAAACCGTAGTCGAGGAAAAACTACCACCCGCCTGACTACTGTTCCAAAACCGTAGTCTTAACCCAAAGACTAAGGTTTTCCACCTTAGTCGTAGGCGTTTTTTTGTAGTAGTGCTATTTCAATCATTTAGTTTCCTAAGTCAATTATGATAGTATTAGAGTTTTGCTAGTTTTCCCTATTTATATGCATTATAGCCATCATCGCACGCAACTTCTTTCATCAATAAAATTCTCTAAGAGTTTTTTTTCTTTTTGTGTTACCTTCCCTAGTGGATTCTAGGGTTATCCCAGGGTATAGACGAAGATCGTATCCCTTCCAACCATTTTTCGCTGCGCCAAGACGAAGGAACACATATGCTAAAATAAATCCAATCACGTCCACAACGCATTATAGCTTGATGTAGAATCAATTACAAAAAATGCCGAAGTCATTTTCTTTGATCCTACCACCAATTCCAAAGGAACTACCCCTTTTCATCGTCGTCACACCACCAGAGAAATTGGTAACCGTCACTTCTTTAGGTACAGTGTCGAACTCATCTTTCATCACTTTCTTCATCATAGCCATTGGTAATACATTTACAGCAGCCCTATTATCCACCAAGATTCAACTAACAGGACAATCATTTAAATAAGTCTAAATATATAGAGGCTTAAGGAGTTGAACCATCCTTTGTGTTGGTCTCTCAAAGGTAGCCTTATCACCATCTATGCTCAAAATAGGAGAGCATGCCTCTGTTTGCCCTACTGATGCTTCTTCCATTTGATTCTCAACAGCTTGGGATTCAACCACTTGGGTCTCCTCCTTTGCTTGAAAAATCAGAGGTAAGTCAAAGGCCAAATTATATGACATTGTGTTAGGAACAATCCCAAACTGAATATCAAATGCCTCCAAGTCATCGTGATCGTTTTCTTAACTGGAGCCCTCTCCTTCCTATTTTTTAAGGATGTCCAGACTTCTTTGCAACTCTCCAAACTTTTCCTCTACTCTCCAGGTCCCAAGGGCTCCTTCTTTCACTGGAATCTCCATTTCTTTCTCGATCTTTTTCAAAGCTTCTGTTACAGGAGCTTTTTTGCCGCTGTTTTAGTTTCTGCCACGATCGAAATGCCTGCTAACTTTTTCTTTTGTAGTAAATTTCGTCACTGCTATCGTCTTTTTTGAGTTTTAGTCAACTTCTGTGGGAATTTGGGTTGTGTCACTCTTACCCACTTGTTATGTTCCACCTGTGGTAGATGCACCATCCTTGGTCTATTCACCCATGGTGGTAAAGAGACAACAGGTTGGCGCAATAAAGGTCTGACCCACTGATTTTCCACTCTAGAAGCATTGTGTTAAGCTGGCATGGATCTCCTCCATTGGTTTTACACCCTTGGACTACTCATTTTCTGCTTCCATTCAAATCTTGGCCGTTATACCCTTTGCTCACACCTTAGACAAAGTGTATGAAGAGTGTTTCTCGGCTTGGTTGGAAAATTGACCCGACCGCTATTCTGAAAAAATCTTCCTCCTATGATTGAAACCATTCATATGGACATTATTACGAACTTAACCTCTTAGGTTAAATGGTGGCATGGGTGCCATCATTCGGCAAAAGTCAACTGATGCTACGCCGAGACCAAAGGTATGTGTAAAAATTTCCACCTCTACTTCCATTTGTTGCTTTTATTTTTCTGGAAATTTCAGCAATCCCTTATCAATATTCTCATGTGTCACATTTTGAAAAATAATACAATCATTAGTGTTATATCTTTTCGAATTATGTCATTTACAATACTCCACTTTTTTCAACTCCTCAAGTAGCAGGATATTGTGTCAATCAGATAATTTTATCACTTTAGCAGTTAAAAGATGGTCAAAAATCTCACTAGCCTTGGATATATCAAAAGAATACTGTTTGGATGTCTCATAAATATTCTTCCCAACAGCCTGAACAATTGGGACATCCTTATATTTTTTTTGTAAGGCTCTGCATACAATGGGTTTTTCAGCAATGATTTCAGCCATGACAATATCATAATTTGGATCATGATAGTAGGTATCCAAAGATGAACTTTTCATTTGGGATTCCTCCTTCAATAGTCATTCATATCTTTCTACCCTAGTTGACAATTCAAATAAATCTTCAAATTCCATGCCATCAAACTTTTTACATAACTCCATATTCAATCTATTTTGTGCCAATTTTATAAATTCTTTCTCAAGCAAATATACCATGCATCTACTCCTAGCAATTTTAAAACAAGCTAAGTATTTTTCAGCTGATTTCTCCAGGTAATTGCCTATATTTAGATAAATCGGCCATAATAACTTCATGCTCACTTTTAAAGAATTGAGTATGGAATTTTTCTTCCATTTCTCGCCAAGTCCCAACTAAATTGGATGGCAAGTTAATATACCAAGTAAATTCATGTTCAGTCAAAGAATTTGCAAATAACTTTAATTTATAGAGTTCATTCATAGAAAATTCACCACATTGCATAGTAAACATTCCGATATGCTCGACCGTAGATTGATTCCCATCGCCATAAAATAATGAAAATGCAGGAATTTTGAAACCTCATTGGAACTCAAAATTACGGTCTATCCACTCTGGATAAGGTTTTCGATATGTCGGTCTATTAATTCTCCTTGTTGAATTTTGCCCAACCACTTCCTGAATCATATTAAAAATTTCATTGCGATCCAACACTGGTGGTTGACCTAATGCACATTGATATCTATTATGCGTGACGTTCCCACCTATTTGCGGCATTGGAGGTTGCCTCCCAGGTCTTAATTGCATGACCATTGGCATTGGTTCCACATAAGAATTTGTCGGCCACATAACAGGCAACATACTCTGATATATAGGTGTATTTGGCTGACCCCCAAATGTCTCAAAAGGTTGTTGCCCCCCAAGTATATCTTCAGGTGCATTTCGGCCACCTTGCCTATTAAAAGTTTGGTCTGGCCTTGGCTGCCCAAATGTGTCATTCCTAAATTGTTGAGTAGGCAACACAACTAAAATTGCTGGGGATCTGTTTTCAACTGAAATAGTTTCTAGGCAACGAAATGTCGTTGACGTCTTAGGGTACTCAGCGCTTCCCGAAGACTGTCCCGCCATTTCGGCTGCTGTGAAATCAAATTTTCTACCAATACTCTTTTGGGTTCGGTCTTGATTTAATAAAATTTGACCGATATTCTGACTTAATGTGCTAAAATTCAAGTTCATCTCTCCTAGGCTTTTACTAATTGCCCCAAGACTTTGTGAAAAACCAATCCCAAATTTAGTAATTTGCTTGGCTATTCTTTGAAATCCTTCTTGATGGGCTTCCATAGGCTGAATATTTTTCTCTAAAACTTCTTGATTTCGCTGCATGACCTGTTAGCTTTTTTGAAACATATCTTGGAAAAAGCCAACAACACTAGGAGACACGGAAGAAGACGGCGAGTATGCTTGTGAAGGCATAACACCTTCACAGACAAGAACCTCCACTGGCGTGGCATCCTGCTCGTGAAGCTGCTCCCCTTCACCAGAACTTTCTGACTGCTTGTTCTTGCTACGAGTCAATATGATAAATTAACTTGTGTCCCACTAGGTGTGTCAAACATGTTTGCATACAAATTGGCTTTCGCGAGGTGCGCGATCGTGCCAGAACCAAATTAGTTCAAATCGAAACCAATCCTTTTAACCTCGGGCGCCAATTGATCAGAGAAAAGCCAAGAAATCAATCAAATTGATTTTCGACTGATCAATAAGCCTCCTTGAAAGTCAAGATTGGACGGTAGGCGATTGTGAAAGGGTTGTGGTTCTTCCCTTTATCAGGGTAATTCTTTGCATATGACGAATCAATAGGATTTTTAATTAAATAAGAATGAAGTGCCGAATAAGATAAATTGTGATTGAATTAAAATAGTAAAGCGATTCAATTAAAAGTAATCTAAATTAAGAAATTAAAGGCGAGCTTAAATTAACTAATTTCCGAAATTGAAAGCAAGCTAATTTATGAAATTAAAACTGAATCCCGAAATTGAAACAAGCTATTCTATAAATTTGCGAAAACATTGAATGAAAGAAATTACCATAAATTTGAAGTGCAATTACAACTATGAATTGAAGACAAAACTGAAATTAAATACTAGAAGCTAAATAAAATAGAAGTAATAGCGTTGATGTGTGATGTTGGGTCCTTTCTTGAAGCCACCAAGCCTGGTATTTATAAAAAAAAAAAAAATTCCAGCAGCTGCTAATGCTCCCACGTACTGTTTCTTACTGCCCACTCTTATTTGTTTGTTTCTCAATTCTTGGTAACAGTCCTATAAAAGTAGGAAACCATCCAATACAGCTGCATTCATTTTTTACTTGGTCAAACGGACTTAACCTGCAAGTGAAACTCTTCTTTGAATTGGACTTAGCTAATATACTGAGTTCTTATTCTTAGTGGCCTAAACTTAAACCAACCTTATATTGTCCTGTCCGAATTTATATATGTTCTAACACACCTATCTATCCATCAAAGATTGATGTAAAATCTATGGTAGACCCCCGTTAATGAAAGGCCTTTGAAGGCGTTAAATCGTCATCCGATGATGACCCCGAGAAGTTATGAAGGATGTTATTTTCTACGGCTGGTATACTAAGATATGTAGGATTTATCCAATCACTGTTTCCCACATGCTCACTGCTCGGTAGGTGCCCCACTTCCATTGATATATCAGCTACAGACCCATGCTGCTGAAATGATTTAACCATTGTCTGATGGTGATGGTGATGGTGATTGGAATATTGCTCCACAGGATCACCTATAATTTTTCAACCATGTCTTTTAATTAGTACAGAAAAGGACATCTGTCGTAACAAATGCTTTTTTAGAATAAAATTTTCAAATCAAATAATGTATCAGAAAAATATACAGAAATCAAGATATGTTATTCCAATTTAATTATCAGAAAAATAATTAAATACCTTGTGTTAGTAGGGCAGTCTCATCCAGAAGTCCATCAACCTCTTCCAACGAATTCCAATTTATAAATGCTTCTCTTACAAAAGACTCGATATAGGCCTGCAAATTAATGCCAATACCAAAGTCAATAACTTTGTTAAATTAATAAACGATTATAATTAAGATAATACTGTAATTAATAAAGAAGAAGCATATACTCCTGTTCAAAAATGAATGATGTGCGAAAGTGAGGAAATATATTCATACCCTATTAATGCAGCTTAAATCCCGAGAAGAATACAACCGCCCATTAATCATGGCCCTCACAACTTGACATATCGGATTAAGGAAGATGATATGGTGAGGTCCACCCGACATGTATAATTTTAATTTACTGCCCAGAACACAAGTCCTGGCATGCCTTACTGTTGCTTCCCACATTTTCTCCGACATTCCGGGCCCTAATATCTGTTGCATATTTGTTTAAAATTATAAGGACTTGATTAATGAATAAGAATATATTTAATTATTTATTTTGGAAAGACATATATACCTTTCTAAGCCTGTCTGGATCTACCACGGACATCTTCAAGAAGTCTTGAACCGTATTAATTTTCTCATGGGCCAGCTTCTTATGGAAAGCTCCCTCTTTTCCAATTTTCTCAAGTCGCCATACTTCGTCCTCCAGCGCTGGCGGGTGGTGCTTTTTGTACACTGTATTTGTAAAATGAAATTTCAATTACCACCTATATATAGAAATACTCACACACACACACACATATATATATATATGAATGATACTATTATAAAGTGTCACCAATTTTGTCATTTTTGTTCTTTAAAGTGTCACCAATTTTTTCCAATACGTCGGTTTTTTTTCAAAAACTAATTGTTGGATTTCTATGATTTTTTACCAACATGAAATTCATAAGTAATTCATCCAATTCAATGGTCAGTTTTTCAAAAACTATTATACATTTGGCACTATAAAAATCACTTTACCCAACTTTACCTTATAACAATATCCTGCTTCTAGATATATAAAAAATATTTTTTTTTTTTTTTTTTTTTTTTTTTTTTTTTTATATGAGCTTTAATTATTATAAGAAATAAAATTCAACACTCTTATCCCAACTAATGAGTCGTACAAAAGCCAAAGTCCAATGAGTTAATCCAAAACATATTCCTACTATTTAAAGAATCAATCAACTTAGCCTAATCTGTTCCAATTCGTCCAAGAAATTGTTACACAAAAATAGAATATTATGCTCAATAAAGATCAACAAGTAGCATCACTAGCCTGGACCCATTTGTTTGGGCATTTTGTCCTGTTGTTGTAAACAAAAGCCAAAAAGGCCAAAAAAAAAAAAAGTCCTTTCGCTGTTTATTGACTGGCCGGGTCAAAAAAAAAAAAGATACACGCGTGTGGCTGTGTGGCTGTGTGGCTTTGGAGGTTGAGTGAAAGGGAAATGTCGGGGCTTCTAATTAAATGATGTGATGCCTCCCCGGCCCCTGCTCCCATTATATGTTAAAAGTAGTGAACTTTTGAACCAGAAATGTAGTGAACATCTTTAATTCAGACATTCATGGGGGAGTCCCACACGGTTCACAAACAAATGAAGAATCCCTCCAATACTCATAATTTGACCCGCAATTAATTAAATCATGCTCGATGATTGAATCTTCCCATAATTTTGAGCCAAGATATTAACTAGTTGCAGTATTATATAAGGCTTAGGTTGGTCAGTCTACGGGGGATGACTCAAAGGACTAGATTTTGCCCCACTGTTTGGTGATCTAACCCATGATTGGAAAGTTGTCAGAAGTATCACCAACCCACATTAAATAACAGGAATAAAAGTTACAAATTAAATAAGGCATAGGTATATAATAAATAATTAAAATTGAGTGATGTTCCAAATTGAAGTACTACTACTAATTAATAAAGGTGAGAATTTCTCTGTCCGTGTCATTATTTTTAAATGATTACCAAATTAATTACTTGTAAGGGGAGTTCCTTATAGCCTAATAACATCTCTCTTTTTTTACTATGAAAGTTTAGGATACAATATTTTTATTTATTAATTATAAAAGTACCATCTTATATAATAGATATTAAACATTATGTAATCAGTGGATGTGTGGTTCTTTATGCCTAAGTTTAAAACAATCCGTCTATATCAATCTACTATCTCAGTGAGTATATAAGATATGGAATATTCAGTTTCTTAGCTAGAAAAAATAAAAATAATATATATATATATATATATAGATAAAAGTCTTGATCTTATTAGGTATACCTTATTTTAATTAAAATCAGTTAAGAATACAAGTCTTTGAATTCTCATTTACTTAATACATGGCTCATTTTAAGATTCTAATTCAATGATTCAAAGGTATTAATTTATTTTAGTTAAAATGAGATAGCTCTCCTAAGAATATTTTTCATATATATATATATATATATATATATTTGAAAAACATAAGTGTTTTTTAAAACGAAAGCTTAAGGATTCCCGTTAAAAAAATGTTAAAAAAATAAAAAAGGGTAGATACTTACATTCTCCACGGTGGTCCTTGACAACAAAAGCTTGAGTCATAGCTTCACGTATCCTAATCCCCTGACAGGTTCCTTGAACGACTTTTGCACCAATCCTAAACTTCCGGCTCCGAATCCAGCTTGAATTATCCGTAAACTCAATATCTCCAATTGCTGCAAAACCCTCCCTCAACGTGACTACCGACTCTCCGGCGAGCAACGGCCTCTTTCCGGTTCTCTCCTTCACAATTTTGCTATTGAATTCTTCACTACTCCAATTCTCGCCATCTCCTTTAGGGAAATCTCCGTCCAGAACAACGATCTCTACTTTGATTGGATGAGAAAGAGTTGATTGAACAATTTGATTCCCATTACTTGTGTCTACAACTAGGATTTGCAGTGGGTTGTTTTCGGCATCTGTTATCTTGCTTCCCGTGAATATTGGAAGCGACAGTTCGTTGCTGAAAATTAGTTGTAGATTTGATGGTTCAAGTGCTTGGATTCGGAATGAAGACGACCTGGTGAAGGATCGTGTGCAGCGTCTCAATCCTCGGTCCACCTCTTCATTCACCTGAAAACATAATTAAATTTAGATCACAACTAATTAAGACCATAAACCCGTCTTGGCATGACGATAAAGAGGTGAGCTCATGTAAATCTAGATATTCCTAGTTTGAAATCAACCAAATTCTATTGGCCATCGATCAGGGCCAATAGCATGAGCATTATATAATTCCATGGATCAGTCACTGTGAAGTAGGAATTAGTCGGGCTCTGCCGGTTCGATTTGAAATAAAAAATAAAAAAATAAAAAATTTAAGATCATGAAGCCAAGCGGCTTATAGTGCAATGACAATTCTCGCCCCTTCTATGAGGTGAAGTTCTTATTTTGAATATTGTTTGGTGTCTCATGTGTGTGAGAGTTTATATATGTTCTTAAAGGTAAATAAAAAAAATCAAAAATCAAAAAAAAAAAAAAATTGAAGAGCATGAAAATTAAACCGAGTGGTTTTAAGTTTTAACGTACGTACCACTCTTCTAAGCAAAGGCTCCAACGCGGAACAGAAGTTTTGCAAGGAATTCACCATGACCACTTCTCCAATTACTCTATCAAGAGAAAATAAATCATCACACGTTTAGTTAATTAGAGATTGATTTTATTTGAAAAGCTATTAATTTTAGATAAAACACTTTCTAGCTAGCTTTTTAACAGTATATGAAACCAATTTGCATGATTAAAAAATAAAGTTATATGGATGAAAGAAAGAATAAGAGCAAATTAATTGCCATTAAATTCTAACACATACGAAGCGAAAGACGGCCTTGTTCTCATCCGTTTCTCATTCTGCCGATCCGGGTCCAACCCAGATTCATCCAATAATCTTTTGGCTGCCATTCTTTCTTAGATATTTCAGACAACAAGGGTAACGAACTAACGAATAACTGTAGAGAGAGAGAGAGAGAGAGAGAGAGGGTGTTTGGAATGAGGATTAGGGGATGGGTGAGGTTTTTATGTAGAAAATTTGAAAGGTTAATTAAAAAATAAATAAAAAAGAAACTTCTTGGAATGATGAAGGAAACAGCTGGGTAAGGGAGTAAGGGGGGGTGTAATGACCTAGGTGCCTGATGTAACGACTTTGACGTCAACCCTCCATCCATAAGTCAAACTCACATCCATCTCCTAGCCATATATGTAAGGCAGTAGTGATCCACTGAATCTCTCACCACATAATCTATTGAAAAGTTCCATTAGGAGCGCTACACGTGAGCCTAACTAACAAGAATCCTTGTTTATTTTTTAAAGTAATAATACTATGGGGAATTTGATACCGTTAAAAGTAGCTCTACTTGTATATCAGTAATGCCATTATCAGGTAGGCCTCATATAAAGTTGCATCATGTCATCTTCATATGACAAATTTTAGATCACATATTATAAAACTGATCGTTAGCTTAGATGTCCTTCTTCTGTACATCGTGCCTGCAAAAAATTACAGTTATCCGACAATTGTTTTTTAAAAAAACTGATGTTGAAAAATGGTGATATTTTAAAGAACAAATAAGTTGCATATTTTTACAATGACATTTTTCAAAAACCAACCATCCGATCAATGTGATTTTTTGCAGACATAATATACAAAAGAATTGCATTTAATCCAACGGTCAATTTTACGAACTGTCATCTAAAACTGACCATATGAAGGCGATCCAATGCAACTTTACGTCAAGCCGACATGATAATAGCATTACTGACTTATATATAATAGGAAAAATGATCAATTGACTACATGTACTATCAGCGTTTTTCACTTTGCACTCCTAAAGTATTAATTGTTATACATTGATCCCTTATAAGTTTGATTTATGTCATTTTGTATCATTTTGTAAATTAGTCAATTGTTTCTTTGTCTGAAAAATGATGTTAAGCTTATTGTTTTTTTATACAATATTTATCCTAAATTAGTAATGTGTTTACAAGCATATAGATAAAGTTTTTTAATACTTCTGAATATATTTGGTCTATTATAAATTTTATTTACTCTATATATATATTTTTTAAAATCATTAAACTTCACCTATATACTTATATATACACTAACAATCTAAAATAAATACTACATAAAATAAAAATAACAAGTCTAACATCAATTTTTTTAGTCAAAAAAATTAAATGACTAATTGCCAAAAAGATACAAAATGCCACAAAGTAAAACTATAGGGAGTCAATGTATCACCATTGATACTTTAGAGGTGCAAAGACGCAAAGTAAAAAACGCATATGGTTCATAGGTCAATCTATAATTTCCTATGTATAATTAATATTAGTGACAAACCAATAGAGCGGTAGAAATTGTGGGGTGTAATTTGTATATAATTTGTATATAAAATCAGATAAAAATACAAGTTTTTGGATTCTCATTCACTTAATACATGATTCATTTCAAGATTTCAATCTAATGGTTCAAGAATTTTAACTGATTTTAGTTAAAATGAGATATCCCTCATAAAAATATTTTTTATTTAAAACATGATTTGAAATTTAAATACAAATTATATACAAAATTTTTAAGAATAATATGCAGCTCAAAAATTGAACACGCGTCATGCTTACATGTGGTAATCCTAGCGAAACATTTTACAACTTTTTATAATTTTATCCACCACAAAGTGCATGGTGGATGGATTTAGACCCACTGACCAATGAAATAAAAATAAAATATTTATAATAAAAAAGGGTTGATATGGGTGTATTATTGGCCGTACGTACTTGTAACCATGAAATATTCAAATCGTATCAACCATACGATCAATATTGTATCAGATAACTTATAATAAATTGTAAACGGTTGTTGGATATGGAAATTTTGAGCTTCACGCTGTCTACTTTCTCGATCTGGTCAAAATTCGTCATTTCTTGGAAGGAACTACTCAACGTAGAGCCACTGTATTGTTGGTTCGAAACCCATCAGCTGCTTGACACGTATCAGTCGTATTATTTTGTTTTGGAAATTACAATTTGCTGTCGAATTATAGGCCATTTTTAAATTGACACATGTGGTATCAACTGAAGCAATGTGCCCTTGAATTATTTTAATGTAACAAATTGCTCTCTTATACATGTCTGCTAAAAATTATGTTAGACTTGTTACTTTTTTGTGCAGTATTTATCCTAAACTGTTAGTTTATCTATAAGCATATCAGTGAATTTTTCTGATTTTTCTCAATATATTTTAATTTTTATGAATTATTTTCTCTATACAGTAAATAAAATTCATAGTAAATACAATATATTTAAAAAAAAAACTATAAAACTTCACCAATATGTCTGTAAACCTATTAACAATTCAGGATAAATATCGCATAAAAAAATTATAAGCCTAACATTATTTTTCAATCCAAAAACATAAATGACTAAATGTAATAAGGGGGTAATTTGAAAACCGTCAATTGTTCAGAGGACAAACTGTAATTTTCCTTTTTTTCGGTTTTTGTTCTGTAACGTATCAATCATGTCTAACATAGTGATAAGGCTATGTAGACTTTATTTGCTCTACCCTTGGATGTGATTGTGAAAAATATATCTTATTATTATTATTATTATTATGCCAATTAGAATCCGTTTCTTGGATATCTATATTTTTAGACTTTTTTCTTTGAATTTGAATCTCAAAATACTCTTATTATTTATTATTTTACAATTAAAATATTAAAAATAATAAATTATATCAATTTAAATTTAAATTCAAATTCATTATCTATAATGTTCTCATACATTGTTGTTGTGGTTGTGTGTGTGTGTATATATATATATATAATCTCTATTTTTTCTTATATTATGATGAAATAATCGAGCTATTTTTCATCAAAATGCACATCATATGTGCCACCACCTCTCACTATTGTTATGCTAATAAACCAATTAATAAGTTATTTAAAAGATACAAAGAATAACTTGAATTGTTAAGTATATATGAGTAATATTATCCTTAAATGCAGTGTGCACCCTTCATGTATCCATTAGGAAAGGTTGTAGAAGGTATTAAAATTATAAAACAGATACAAATTGATTTTCCTTCTTCTAATTAATAAGATTTCAAAGGATTTTATATATATATATATATATATATATATATATAATTTGTTCTTTATTTTGCTGGCAACATATACAAACCTTTGGCTTAACAAACTGTCATACTCCAGTAAAATCATCTCTCAGTTTGTATTAATTGTAGTATTAAATGAATTTGCCACTTAAATTAAAAAAATTTAGATCACTTAATGTGAAAGTATGATAAAACTTTTGTTTTCGAACATTATATCAATTAAATAATGTAATATTACCGCATCATGCTTTCAAATCATGTGGTCTAAAAAATGTGATGTAAGTGTACATGGTGAATGGTGATTCATTTAATTAGTATTTTCTTTTATTAAATAAACACTAGAGAAAAATTCCATTTATAATTCTTAAACACAAGTACTAATACTAATTGCTAGATTTCCTTAGAGTTTTGTCATATTTTTTTTTTTTAAAGAAATTAAAATTAAAAATTCATGTGATCACCCCACTACTGTTGTCCTAATTTTTTTAGTCCCAATTTGTACGGGACTAATGTGACCTCAATAATTGGGAAGAATGTACTTCAACTTGTAAAAAAATGGCTTTAATTGCACTTAAGTTTGAAACCCAAAATAAAAAAGAAAAAACAATTAAAGGTCGTACTGGTTCGCCTAACCATTATTTCTACAATTCGTTTTCAAATCACCAATATGGGTAGAATATTTTGAGAAACCGGCCGTTGGATTAGATATTCTGCTTATTTATATTACATATGCCAAAAATCACAGTGATCCAACGGTTAGTTTCTGAAAAATGTTGCTGTAAAAAATTATTATAATTAGAAACATTGCAGTTTTTTAATGTTAAATTTTAAAAATCTGATCATTAGAGATCAATGTAATTGTTGGCATATATGACTTATATAAGAAGAGTATCTAATCTAACAGATGATTTTTCAAAATATTCGATCCATATTAATATTTTGAAAATAAATAATAAAAATAATGATAAAAGAATAGTCAAGAAAAGCGTCCATTTGTTAGTAATATTCAGCAATATTGGTCAACCAATAATCCTATAGTACTAATCAAGTACGCGCTAGTTTACGCGTATTGCTTCTCCCACCACTCACTTTCTTTTTTAAATTTGTTTTTGTCTTTTGTTTAGGTGAAACACTGGTCACCCTTGAGTCTTGAATATTCACTTCTTTAGGCTTCTATGGATGGTGATTGGTGGGCCAGGCCATCGCAGTGGGTCACTTCAAGTTGTAGGATGAACAGGAACCCCTCTCGGCTCACCAACCATAATTGTTGTTGGACCCTTCGAAACTATGCGAGACAACAAAAAGAGTGGGTCATGTAAGCGATGGTCCGCCGCGGCTGGAGCCAGCCTAGATGGTGAAGAAGAGTGGGAAAAATAATATATATGACAAGTCTATGGATAAAATTTTCTTTAAATTTTATTTATTAAAATTTGAATTAAAATTAAATGCATCCCACTTCGTTCTCTTATCTCTTACTTAGAAAATTTTTCTCCCTTTATTTTGGGATGTCAATGGGACGGGTTAAAAGGGTAATTCGTCCCGTCCAGCCTCTATTGGAAATGATTTGGAAAATAGATTTGAAAATCCTATAGAGTTTAGAAAAAAAAATTAAAAACACTAGGGTTTGGAATGAAAATGGGTTATGACTTATCCGTCCCGCTCCGAATATCTATGTATATATAATTATATTAAAATATTTTTCATTTATTCACAATATTTAGTGTTTTAAGATTTTTATCCTTTCTATTTTTATCTTTTTTTTTCACCAAGTTAGTGTGTATAAATATATATTTTAACTACAAATACTTATAATCCAAGATTGAAATCAATTTGTTGAGATTATGGTTAGGATTCATTCCAAAAATAAAAATTATTAAATTAAAAAAATATTTTAATTAGTTTCTCAAACCCGATTGGAAAACACAGCCCGCCTCGCATAATTTTTATTCAATGAATGAAATTGGGAAAGGAAAAACCCGTCATGCTTCGCCCCATTGACATCCCTACCCTTATCTCTTTTTTTCAAACATTACATATATAAATTGATGTATTGAAAATAAGGTTAGACCTTTTTGAAGGTGGTGCTTGGGTGAAGCTTATGTACGTGGGACAATGTGCATGTGTTATGTGTGTGAGTTTATTTGTGTGTTTACTCTATTCTGTTAGTTTTCTCAAAAAAGAAAATAATGTGACATTACCAATATCATGCTTAATTCCAAATTAAATGGTTTAAAAAATATGATGTAAGGGGTGATTTCAATTCATTTAATTTTTTTTTTAAATTAAAATAAACGTACACTTGAGAAAAATTCAATTTGTGGTTCCTAAACACAAGTACCATGACTAATATATTGCTAGACTTAATGAGAGATTTGTCATCTTATTATTTTTAAGAATTAATGTTATCATTCCACCACTTTATCTTAAATATTTTTGGTCCTAACTTATATACGATTATATGACACGAATGTACTAACTTCGACTACTAAAAAAATTGGCTTTAATTACTTTTCAGTTAGAAATCCAAAAAGAAGAAGAAAAAATAAAAAGGAAAAAATGATAAAATGAATAGCACATGCTCCATTAATTTGTTAGAGTATCTCAAATGCATTCATATCATTTGATGTATCAAAATTAAAATTTAGTACCCTAAGTGGTATTGATGCCAAATTTTGATAATTATGAGCTCCAATGCATTGATATTATATTTTGGTATTTTAATTCTCACATTTTTTTTTAAGAAAATGTATGACATAGCACAAATAGAAAATGTCATTTAAGGTGCCAGCCATTACCAAAATTTGGCACTAGCTCCAAATGGCATCCCATTAGAGCAAATTATTTGGGTGCCAATGCCAAATTTTGATACTGGCAGCAACTCATATAGCACCTCCATAAAAGATGCTCTTAGATTGTATAAATTAGGGGGGACTACTCGATAATTTGATAATAAATATAGGGGGAATTGGCCAAAGGTCCTCATTTAGAAGATTTTAATGCTAAAAGTCATCTCAAAAGATTTTTCATGTCAAAAGTCTTTTTGGCATGAATTAGACAAAGATACCCCTCATTCTCCAAACAATCTTCAACATCACCTCCACCCCCAATCCAGATTTCATTACGTCGAAATCAGACTTTGTACGCTGAACGTCGGATTTTACTACACTGGAAATGCACTTCACTAATCGTTTCACTACGCCGGAAAACGCATTTCACTATGTTGAAAATGCATTTCACTACGTCGAAAACGCGTTTCACTACGTTGGGAAATTTTATTTTATTTTTAAAGAAAAAGGCAAAAAAGTTGTTATTCCTATTTAGAGAAAGCATACTGAGGAGCAGCAAAAGGCCCCAAAAACTTTACAAGCTCTTAGACGTGTTCAATTCCTTAGAAATACTAAAAATTGAATTCTCAGAAATCTTTGAAGGCAAAGCAGCGGCCGGCATCTGTTTTCGATTTAGAGAACTCGAGAAGCTTCTAATTCATGCTGCTAGTAAAGTATTTTGGGACTTCGGGCTTCAAATTGAAGGTAATTTAGATGGGTTGCCTCTTCCACGAGATGTGTTAGTCCCAAAACTCATAAAATATGCCATTAATTACCTTAAACACCTTGCAACAGAGAATTACAGTTCTCCAATGGCGAAATTTCTAAGAATATAACAAATACGGAAAGCAAGGATTCTTTCAAAAACTGAAATAGGTGAAAATTTACTCAATGGTGCTATTTCTAATGTCATGGAGGAGGGACGCTCCTAATGATCAAATATGAAAATTTACTCAAAGACGCGTTGGATGGGGCAGCTAAACTGAAAGCTTTAAATGTTCATTAGGTGGCTCAACAGAAGTCTCTCTTATGCAATAACCTGTATCAAAATTTCCCTGCAGCTCAACACAAATCTATTTTGATGTCTCTCTCAATCAACCACCTCCATTGGAGGTTTCTTGATTTTGCCAGATTTTGGAGATCATTGCCGGCGAAGATTCGAGTTTATGGTCATCTTAGCTTCATTAATTTAAATTTATTTCATTCTAACTATGTTCGATTACCAAATAACGTGCCTCGACGAAATTCTCAAGGATGATATAATCACAAATTTCAAAACCATCGACGCGCACAGACAAATAGAGATAGAGAGACGTCAGAGTATGATGAAAACAAAGCAATCCTATTTGGAGGTTTGGAAGTGAAAGAAGAAGAAAAATAATGCGTTATGGCTTAAAAAGGTAACTAATTAGTTGGAAGGTTTTGTGCGCTTGGGCTACGGTTCTGCATCGAGAGCAAAATGGAAGAGGGACTTTCCTGTTGATCGAAGTTAATCTCGCAGGATGTGTGTACCTCAAGACGGAGGAGGGGCAAATTGTTGGGGATATATACTAAAAGCCATGCTTTTATGTAATAGACTTTGCTATTTATTTATTAATGAATTCTGATATTGCATTTTAAATGAAAAATCTGTATGAGCTATGTTTGCGTTATATTATCTTTTAATATTATGCATGTGTGTCTTTTATTCTACATAGTAAATGATCTAGTGTGTAGAGTTCGGCTTACACACAGGAGATCAGATCATCAGTTCTTGTAAAATATAAGCTAATTGTTCACAATCTGAGATGGAATTGGGCACACCATCGGTAAGATTGTAGCACACGATTTCAGTAGGTCTGTCTTGACTACGGGGAATGGTTTAGTTCCAACTTCTTGTGCTAGTAAACTTGTGTGTATTGAACGAGACCGTTTTGGGGTAATTATTTTATACTGACAAATAAAATAATTAATACTTCAAGGTTACCATGAATACTTATACTCTTAATCCCGAAATATTTAATAAACACATGCATTTATTGTTAGTTATTTTGATTTATAAAGAGTAAGATCTTATTAGGTCAATAATCTCGATGAGTTGGATAACTGCATTAATTGTATGGTGAATATTAATTATTAACGGAATCCACGTCCTGGTATAGGGATTGATGATACCCCCTTGAGGATACTTATAAGTTTTGATTATGTCAAACCCTGCAGGTGGATTTTGTATCCGACATATCAAAAAAGTTAAGTGGAAGGTCTCAAGGAGATTAATAGATGTTGATTAAATAATATTATCAGTAATTTAATTTAATCAACGTGTATCTGTAATCTTAATGTGGGGAGATTAATAAGTATTTAATAACAAAGAGCTCGAAATTTAATTTCGAATAAGCTAAGGAGTGCAATTATAATTCTTTAGTGGAATGAATTATAATTAATGTAAATAGGTTTTAATATTTACAATGGGAGCCCGAAACTTATTTGTCTTTGGGTCCCTACCGTAGCCTATATATATGCCATGTTGGGCAGCCACTAGGTTAAGACGAAATATTTTCTCTAAGCCCTAGAGACAGCCATCCATCAAAAAGAGCACATAAAGAGCCACTCTCTTCACGCTCTGGCATTGGGGAATACGGTAGAAGGCTTAAAGGGATCGAGCAGTGTTCTACAGTTCGTGATTTTTGAGATCAATCCAAACAGATCTCAAGGTATGGATTCATCATTTTCTTATAGATGATTCGAATTTATTTTTTTTGGTTTAATCTATACGCACTATCACTTGTTCATGAGATTTCCACTCCCAGCACAAATATATCTCCAAAAAGACACATTTTGAAAAAAATAGGACTTTAGCTAGTAAATTTTTTTAAAATGGGACTTTAGAAAGGAAACTAATTCTAGAAAGATTATAGCTAATATAAAATTTTAAAATAGGACTTTTGGCAAAATAACCCAAATTTGGAAATTTGGCCAAAAGTCCTATTTTAAGGACCTCACTTGCATAAAGTCCTCAATTAGGATTTCTATTGGCTAAAGTCCTACTTAAAAGAATTTTAGTGCATAAAGTCCTATTTTTACAAAATATATTTTTCATAGAGACAAAGTCGCCCTTATGAGATCCAAACCAAAAGTTACCAACCTCGAAACCGAGTTTGTGCCGTCAATAACACAATCGTCCTCGTCCCTCCTCCTCCCTCCATCTCTGGCGTAGATCATCTCTGACGAGCATTTATCCCTCCTCCTTCTACTTGTCTTCACTACAACGCGACGAGGAAGAGAGAAACAGGAAAAAAGATAAGGAATAGAGGTGTGGAGAAAAGAAGAGAGAGAGGAGGAGAGAGAAACATGCACGAAACTAGATCGCTGGAGATTGCTCAAATAGTAGCAGCAATAGCTCAACTGCTACGACCTGCTGATGTAAGGAAGAAGAAATTATAGAAGATCTCCGTTAGCAACAGTGGACGAAAAGGAAGAATAAAAGATTGTAGCGATTTCAAATCGTGGAGGAACTGAACAGTCGTGGATCGTGGATGAAGAACATTATCGTCGCTAAAGAAATAGCACCATCGCCAGAGAAGGAGCACCATCGCCGAAGAAGAAGCACCGTCTAGATTGCCGATGATGACATTCTCTGCACATTTCTCGTTTTAACGTTTCACAAAAAGGAAAAGAACTCGACCACGGATTAGTTTTCACAAAGAGAGATCAATTTTCATGATTCTTGTTTTCTTTGAATTGAGGTTACTGAGGCTGCAATCCACCACGTCGGCAGCCAATCCACCACCGTTGACGTCTAATCCCCTATTGTCGATCATCACTGATTTTGCTCTTTTTTTTTTTTTTCCTCTTTTTGAACATTTCTAATCTCTAGTTTTTTATGGATTAAAGCTTTATGTCCGATTTGCTGTGTAGATCTAGCGAGATGAATGAGAATTTACAATCTTTATTTTCCTCTCTGTTTTTGTCTTTCAATCTTTTTTTTTTTTTTTTTTTTTAAATTTTTTTTTTTTTTTTGTTTTTAAAAAAAATTAAAAAAAAAAAAAAATTTTTTTTTTTTTTTTTGGATGTAGTGAAATCGGATTTCAGTTTAGTGAAAATCAAGATTCCATCGTAGTGACATGCCTTTTCCGGCATAGTGAAAAGTAAGAAATGAGTAGTGAAATGCAGTTTCCAGTGTAGTGAAATGCATTTCCAACGTAGTGAAATATGTTTTCTGACGTAGAGAAATCCGGGGTCCGGCGTAGTGAAATCTAGAATTGGGAGTAGAGGTGACGTTGAAGATTGTTGGGAAGGGGGTATTTTTGTCCAATTCATGCCAAAATGACTTTTGACATAAAAGATCTTTGGGGAGGATTTTAAGCATGAAAAGTTTCTAAAATAGGACATTTGTCCAATTTCTCCATATATATATAGGTTACGTTCCCCTTACATCTTATTTTGACACCTATGTTTACTCCTCATTTTAAAAACACTACTTATGGTAAATATTTTGGCGATCCGACTATTGGGATTTGTTACTTTTTTTTATACATGTCATAGATGCCAAAAATCATAATGATCCAACGGTTAAATTTTAAGAAATATCATTATAAAATACTGTGATTTTTTAATTAATAAAAAATATAATAGTTCTTCATTACGATATTTTTCAAAAACTAATCGTTGGACCATTCCAATTTTTTTCACACATGATAAACATAAGAAGAGTATCTAATCTAATGATAAATTTTTCAAAAAAAATTTACCTAAAATGGTATTTTAAAAACAAGGTATAAACATAAATGTCAAAATAAGGAGTAAGGAGAACGTGTCCCTGAATGGATCTGGTGTTCAGACTGTCCGTGCATTACACGAGCCAACGCATGTGCGTCACAGATGGCCTGGATGAATAGTGCACATGTACACCGGTGCGCACCAGATCTTAACTACTTAAATTAAGTGCCCACCAGATCTCAACTACTTAAATAAAAAAACACTGAAGATTTGTCAGCATTTGTACATTAACGTTTAGCAATACCAGTCATACTACAGTACTAATCACGTGAAACAAGTACACGCTGGTTTACGCGTAGTGCTTTTTTCACAAATCACTTTTTTGTTTTTAGTTTTATGTTTTTATTTTTTTTGTTTCTGTTTTTTTATTTTGGTAAAACACTAATCAGTGAATATTCACTTTTTCGATCTTTTGAATTTTGCCAACGGATCATGTAATTAACTTCGAGTCGCAGGACGCACATGAACCACTCTATTCTCACCAACAGTAGCTGTGCCTTGCAATAGTTGGGACCCTTGAAACATTGCGAGACAATCAAAAATTGGACCATGAGGCAAAAAATTGTACTCCCCTCCTACAAAGGTAGGTTTGTTTTTTTTTTTTTTTTTTTTTTTTTTTTTTGGGCTATCCTAAGATCACAATCTACTTTAAAAAGTCAAATTATATTTCTTTTAACTTTTTCATATTACCCTTTATTATTTTAAGAATGTCTTGACATGACTTCACGTGCAATTTTTAAAAAATAGTAATTTAGGAAAGACAAGGTAAAAAAAATCACAAATCATTGCAATGATGAATTTTCTTAATATGTCAACGGATGGAAAGCATATACTAGTATCTACATATAGACAAAAAAAGAAATTCATTGCATATTGTTTTAGGGTAAAGAAATTGTCTTCTAGAGGGTCATAATGCAATTCAATTCCCTAAAATTTGTACTTTCTAGGAAAATTATTATAACCTTTTTTTGTCTTTTTAGTAGTTGCAGGATCTTTGAGTTTGAATTTCCTTTTACTAGACTAGCTCTTCAAAATCTCATTCATCCAATAATTAAGGTATCAAGGTTCGATATCAAAATCTCCACTTCATGAAATTAATGGTTGTTTTTATAGCAATATTGTTAATTTTTTTTGGGAAATTGAAATATTGATCAAATACCAAGATTTATAATTTCCTAAAGCAAATAAATTTCTCTTATACTTTCCTTGTGGATTCAAAAGTCCAAGTGAGTTATAAAATTCAATTTTAGGTAGGTTAAAACTTTTGACTTCATCCTCAATTCACCAATAAAGTAAGCTCTCAATCACACATCCACTAAGTTGACACAGAAAGGGATAGTTGGGCCAAACTCTCAAACTCATTTCACAAGCAGCCCTGCAACCATCATTATTTGGTGGACATGCACAACCTAATCTGGCTATATGACAAACCGACTACTGGCCTTGTTACTAATAAAATCTATATATCTTTGGTCGTTGCTTGAACAAATGAGGCATTTGCCAAACTTCGAGTACAGATTATTGGTCGGGCATAATTAAGATTAAGATCAAATTCAACTAATCATTCATTGATAGATGAACTGGACAAATGATTGCAAATGAATTGAAAATACAATCTCACCTCACTGTTTCATTCATATATCTCCACCCACATTAATTGACATATAACATGACGTCCATATCAATAATTTTTATTTTCCCTCAAATCATAGGGATGTCATTATTTATGTGAAATTGACTGTCAAAAGTGCATATATGTGAACTAACTTTTTCTGATTACAAATACTCATTTAGAGCTACTAGTAAAACATTTTCTGATAATCTTCTTATTACTCTCAATAATTTCTCGATCTTTAAGCTAACCAAATATTTTTAGGGTTTTGGCTACTTGTTATTTTGGGATTATTAAAGTCAATTTCATTTCAAAGTGGGGCTTTCTGTTTTTGATAATTTTTGGAATTTTGTTTTATTTTTTTAGTTTATTGTTATTTTTGAGTTAGGATTTTGCAGCTTGGTATTATAAATACCGAGCTTGAATATATAAGGAGTCCTGATAGATTCAAGGACTCCTAATGAATTTTAGGATATATTTCATGTTGAAGACTTATTTTGAAAATTAGACTTATTTTAGGTGTATCTAACGCAAAGTTGTGTCAGATGACCTCCATTGGGACCCTTGTAGAACTGATTTTGAAAAACCGACCTTTAGATTAAATTCTCCTCTTATAAATGTCATGTTTGCCACACCAAAAAAAAAAAAAATCAGGTTGATACAACAATAGGTTTTTGAGAAAATTAACTGTGAAAAAATGGTGACATTTTGAAGAACAAAAATGTCACAATTTTTCAATCTGACATTTTTCAAAAACTGACTTTTGGATCACTATATTTTTTTTTTTTGCAAACAAGACATTTGTAAGTGGGGAATCTAATCCAATTGTCGGTTTTTCAAAATAGATCCTACAAGTACGTCAATGGAAATCACCTGATACAACGTTACGTCGGGTATACCTTATATATATATATATATATATATATATATATAATCTTAATTTCTCTTTTAGAGCTTATAGATGTACATATTTAGAAGTTTCTTTGGTTTTAATGGTACAATTAGTCCTAAAATGTTACAATCGATCTTAGAAGTTAGATACTACCATGCATTCATCATCAATAGAAACAACTTTACGTCGGGTATACCTTATAGTAGCATAATGTATACATATATATATATAATCTTAATTTCTCTTTTAGAGCTTATAGATGTACATATTTAGAAGTTTCTTTGGTTTTAATGGTACAATTAGTCCTCAAACGTTACTATCAATCTTAGAAGTTAGATACTAGCATTCATCATCAATAGTTAGCTAACATTTCCTTCAATTATAGACAAATAACACTTTACTATTCCTTTCTCCAAGAGACACTTCAAAATTTTACACCAAAATTATCCTTTGGTGATTTTGGTGGCAAATTGAATAGCTAATTTTTTTTATGCACTCCAATAGCCTTCCAAAATTAATTATTTTATTATTTTTTACCGATCAAACACACTTTCCAATAAAACAAACACTCAAATATTCTATTTTCTTCTCACTTTTCTAATATTATATTGTAAAAAATATATATTTAAAGAGTGAGAAAAAATTTCCAACTTTAAAGAGTGAAAAATAATTTTTCACTTTTGAAACCAACATTTGCTACCTCTATTGGAGCTCCATAATCTGAGGTGGTTCTTCAATTTTGAAAAAAAATCTTATTTGCTACTTCTTTTGAAGAAACTCAGTATCAAAATAAACAAATAAATTTATATAAAAATGTCTAACCCCAATAAAATAATTAATAATGTAAAAATATAAATATTTATCCCCATAATAAAAGGGAATAAGCTTTTACTGTTCATCACTGTACATTGACCAATGAAAAGACCAAAAAACTGGATTGCACTTGACTCGTAAACATGTGATTATGGTCCTTTTTGTCATTTGTCATTGCATTCCTTGTTCATCACTGTTCATCAAGACCAAACAGCCCCATTACAATTGATTCATGACCATATGATAGTGGTCCTTTTGTTCATTACAGTTCATGATCGACCAAAGGAAAGGACCAAATAGCCCACTACAATTGGCTCATGAGTCATGACCATATGATAGTGGTTAATTGGGTCATTTCACTTTGCTTTCAAAAAATCTCCCAAAACTTTTTTCTCTTTTCACTTTTGCACGTTCTCACTCAACAAAGTCGGAAGCAGAAAAAATTAGAAAGTGTTCGAAAATGGTGTAGGCTTTGGAGGTTTTGGAAGAAAATTTTGCAGGTTAATTAGCTATCTTCTTTGCATACTGTTTATATCTCTTGATATTTTACACTTTTACTTTGAAAATTTGGAACAATTAAAACAGTATTTTCTTCTTGTTTTCTGTTAAATATGTATATATGTGTGGAAAGCGTCACGTTTCCTTATACCAAATTTTAACATTTATGTTTACACATTGTTTTCAAAATACTATTATAGGTCGAATATTTTGAAAAGCCAACCATTAGATTAGATACTTATCTTATATTTGTCATGTAAGAAAAAAATCAGAGTGATTCAAAGGCTAGTTTTTGAAAAATATCATTGTGAAGAACTGTTATATTTTTTTATTAATAAAAAACATCACAGTTTTTATAGTGATATTTCTTAAAATCAAACCGTTGGATCACCATAATTTTTGTCATACAGGACATGCATAAAAACGATATCGAATCCAACAGTCGGTTCATCAAAATATTTATTATATGTAATGTTTTGAAAATGAGGTGTAAGGGAAATGTGACCCATGTGGAAAAATATATATTGCAATATATGACTCTCTAGCTACTTTAACATTATAGAAAAAAGACATGGTTAAATATTGTGTGCTATTCCTCATCTCTATTCAGCCAACTCTGAAAAGAATGTTGTCAACGAGTTGCCTAAAATTAAAAGAAGGCGAAGGTTATATGACTCTTTTGCAAATTCTCAAAGTGATCAAGAGACTAATGATAATTCTATAAATGACAAGCTTGATTCTATAGATACAACATTATCTGACCAACAAGCTATAATTACCCTCTCCATACAAATCAATTGAATTTCATAACCTTTGGAGCAAACCTCAACAACCGATCCAATGAGTTAGGCAAGAACTTCCTTGCAAACAAGAAGCAAACATTGGTCTTTTTCCCATTGTATTCACATTGCTGTCCATTTCTCAGTCTCTTCAATAGCTCAACAGTAACATGTGTTCTCCCATATCTTGCTGGATGCGGCCCACCCTTGGACCAATCAACCCATGTTAAACTCCTATTTGAATTCCTCTTCCAAAATTTCATACTCACCATTGTGGGCAAGTAATGCTCATCTGCATAACATGAGGGCTTGCAAAATTTTCTAAATATGGGATAATATTTTCGGTCTGCGATTACCTCGACGGCGAGATCACGGTCCATCTCGAACCATTGGGAACCCTTTCGCCATTGGTCCGGCATGATTTGGGGCTTCATTCGGGGATTGTATCGGCCGCGGCCCACTGAGCTTAGTAGATCATAGGCCTCCACAAAGGTTTCGGTTGAGCCCATGAGGTATGTATAGATGGTGGAGAAGTTGAACAAGGGAATGCATGACTCGGAGAGAAGAACAAAACGTTGGTTTGAGATGTCAAGAAGAGCATTGGCTAATAGGCGGCGCTCCGCTTCGATCATGTTGAACAATCCCCATTGCACCTCCTGCAATATTATTGCAAAATAAAATAAAATTATGCATGAATATGACCTGAATTAACATTGCAAAAATGTTAAAACATTTTCTTACAAGTGGTTGGAATTATTAGGGACTTTATAGGTCTAATTCAGGCAGGCTGAGGGCATAGTGGCCCAATCCACAACCAGTGTCCTGTATAAGCATGAGACACCCTTTTTCCAATATTGCCTAGCATAAGCCTAAATGAACAGTTCAATTTGGATGGAGAACTGAAGCCCATTAAATGGGCCGGATTTTCAAATGGTAATATGGGTGCAAGTGTTCAACTAGGGGTCTTGCAACATATCCAATGGGCTCCCATTTGGGGTTCCATCTACCAAATTTTGGAGCCATGGCAAAAATATATTAAAAAAAAAAAAAAATGTTCTAATGGGATGCCATCCATGGCTCCCAAATTTGGCAATGACATCAATACTTTCCATATTTTCAAAATTGTTTGGCAATGGTTATCTCATTCCAAATAGGACACATAGGATTTCCTTTGAATTTATAATCCATTGGAATACAATAGTGTGAAATATAGGAGGAGCTCTCTCAAATATGGCAATGAAGCCCAAATGGGCGCTCCCCATTGGAATTGATCTAAATGAATTAAAATTTGGCTTAGCTTTTTATGCTTTGGGTAGGGTGAAGAAAGGGGTGAGGGGTCCAAGTTGAAACAATTTAAGTTGAGGCTCATATCATTTCTATGATTAGCTTGCATTCAAACTTTATATAAGTGTTTTTTTTTTTTAGGGAAAATTAGCCAAAAGTCATCCTTTATACTATTTTCACGCCAAAAGTTCTATCAAAAGATCCTTCATACTAAAAGTCCTTTTGGCATGAATTAGATAAAAATACCCCTCCTTCTTAATTACCTCCATCGCCACCTACACCCCAACCCCCGAGTTCACTACATTGGAGTCTCATATTCACTATGCCGGAATCCCGAGTTCACTACGTCGGAAAACTCATTTCACTACACCGAAAAATACATGTCACTACACTAGAATCTTGAGTTTTACTAAACTAGAATCGGATTTCACTACGCTCAAAATAATCAAAAAAAAAAAAAAAAAAAGAAAAAGAAAGTGCAGAGCTCCAATTTCTCTAAGACACCAAACATGGTTGCCCTTTGCAATTCGAAACTCCAATTGCTCGTGGACGACGGATGCGCAAGAAGCGCAGAGCTCGAGTTGGTGGCTATGAATGCTAAGGCAATATGTGGGTTTTTGTGACGAAATTGAAGGGAAAAGAAGAACTCGTTGAAGAAGAAGAAGAACGAAAGTCTGTGTGAGCAGAGCTCGGGTAGATGGAAGAGCTCTTTTCAGGGGCAATTCTATCCCAAAAAAAAAATGGATTTTAAAAAAATTGGACCTTAGGCAATAAATGTTTTTAAAATAAGACTTTTGAAAAAAAAAAAATCTTATATGAGGATTTTATACAATATAGAGTCCCAAAATGGACTTTTAGCCAATTATTCATTTTTTTTTAACTCTTTTGATTCTTTTCTTTCCCCTTTTTCCACATGAGAGAGAGAGAGAGAGAGAGAGAGAGAGAGAGAACAAGAAGAAAGGAATGTAGAAAAGTGGAATGGGACATAGATAGAAATTAGAAAAGTGGGAATGGAGTAGAATCAAAGCAATGCACGAAACCGGTAGTCTATGCATATATGGCAGCTTCCAGGTTTCTAAAGCAACAGTTGCCATTTTAACTTGAGAGATTAAAGGGGCACACCATTTTCCTTTTTTTGTCTGGATAAAGGAGGGCATACTATTCAACTCCATTGTATTACAAAAAGAAGAGTGTTGCTAAGAATATTATTAACACAAGTATAGAAAAGCACAACTATAAAAATCAATTTATATTCAACAACAAATTAATTTTCATTCTTTCTCCGTCTCTTATAAGAAAAAGAGTTTATCTGTATTTCTCAAAAAAACTTTCCAAAAATGTGTTATAAATGAATTCAAGCCCTTCATTTATTATCAAGAGGAGAAAGTTCTAAACAAGAAAAGAATTAAATTTTGTTACATCATCTGAGATATACTTCTTGGATGCCCTTAATTAGTATTTTCCATAGGAAAAAGAATAGGTGGCCTCAGGGGCTTTGAATCTCAATTGTGTCAAACATATTGAAGCCAGGGTAAGGAATTGAAAGTAGAAAAAACTTTTTAAATAAAAAATAAAAAAATAAAAAAATAAAAAACTAAAATGGAATGATGATAAATCTAAAATTATTAAAATGCCATTGACTAAAGTTAGTGACATAATATGGATCTCTAGGTTCATCCAGACAGGGTTTCTTAACTTATTCCGTTCAAAAATATTTGGTCACATTTCAATGGGACTTATTAAATAAAACATTCTGCAATATAAAAATTCATAAATTTCAATTCCTAACGCAATTAAATGCATGACCAAGTCACATCTATCATACCACATGCTAATATGGAATAAATAATTCTTTATTAGGAAGGTTAAGAATGCCAGCAATTAAGGTAATTAATTTACATAGTTGTAGTCGTGCATACCATTCAATTCCTAAGGCAATTAAATGCATGCATGACCAAGTCACGTCTACCAACTTACCATCGCGAAAATCGTTTTAGAATTTATACATCTTCAATACATCGGAAATAATTAAAAGTAGTTTTGAAAAATTACCAATGGCTATTTTTGAAAATTTGTAGTCTTTCTTTCTTCAAACGATACTTGCAGTAATAACTTGTAGTCGTGCATAGCATATTTTTAAAATATTTTAATTTTGTGGTAAAATTTGAGAATTTAAGTAGTCGGGAAAAAAAAAATCTAACATTGTATGGTTACCTTACTGGGAATCCTCCGGCCATGAAACACGGAACTTTCAGGCACTGTTCCATTGAAGGAAGGATTAGAATGGACATAAATAGAGTAATTCCCTTCATGTCCTTTAAAGAAGTTGTCCCAAAGAGGAGCCAATGCCAATTGTCCTCTTGTTAAAAACAAGAATGCAACTTTGGGAACTCGAACAAATGGAAATTGGCGAATCCGAGGAATCATTGAAGCTCTCCATAATAACTCTTCGTCTTCCATATCGTGGGTGACATTTGGCGGCCTCAAATATTCTTTCAATCCTATTCGTCTGTTTTTTTGATCAGTTTGGTTAATTGGCGATAAAGATGAGATTGGCGGCGGTGATAGTGCAGCTGGAGGAGTTGAGATGGAGAGTTGTTGATTGAGTTGAAAGTTTAAGGGAAAATCTTTGAGATAGAAACTAATTGTAATTCCGATGACTAGACCAGAACCGAAGAAAATAAAATAAGAGATGAGGTTTTGGAGGTGCATTTGGGTATTGAAGAGTTTGACAGTACTTGAGGTTGGCTGTCGTGGTTGCTGTTCACTCTTCATTTTGAGAGAGCGAGAGAGAGAGAGAGAGAGAGAGGTGGTGTTGAAACTGGAAGGAAGTACTGTTTGGGGTCTTTTATAAATGATGAGAGGGAAGCTGTACGCGAGAGAGAGAGAGAGAGAGAGGTAGAAGACGCTTGGCGTTTCCTTCTCCAAAGATTCTTGAATTGAGGTCGACACCTTACAGTTTTTCATTGGACACGTGCAAGGACAGTTTATCATGGACTTAAATGGGTCAATATTACTAATGCCCTAATTGAGTTCTTTTGGCATGAAATCGGAATACATAGAGGAAGGGAAAATAAGGATTTGTTTTTTTTTTTTTTAATAATATTTAATTTTCTGACAAAAAAATTAGAATTACTTTTTGAGTTTTTCATTTTTTTTGTTTAAATTAGCAATATATGATTTCTTAACAAAAATGGCAAAAAAAAAAAAAAAAGTAATGTTTGATTTTTTTAAAAAATAAAAATTAAATATTGCTAATTTATAAAAAGTAAAAAAAGTACTTTTAAAAAGTTCAACTAAACGGTGCATAAATTACTAGTCTAAATCATATTTTTTAGATTATTTGACAAGGTGTAAATGAGGTAATGCCACATCATTTAATTTATTTTAGAATTGAAGAGTTTTTTTTACCATAAAGGACATGGTATGAGAGTCTTACTTTAAAGTTAATTCAAATTCTTACCATAAAGTCTAAAACTTTTTGAATAACGATAAATTCAATCTTTTTAAGAAAGAGTATTTTGACCCATATATTATACAATGAAGCTCATTTATTATTGTTCACTTTAAAATTCTTTTAATTTTATTCCTTAAATATCTTATTGGATGTTTTATTCTCAAAATTTAATAAAATTAAGATTAAATTCACCCAATTAATTTGGTAATTGGATTCCTTTTTTCTGTTTTGAATATCTCTTACCCTTTCTCTCTCTTTCTCCTTCACGTGTACGTTTTTTTCTTTTTCTTCTTCCGTTTTGAGACCTCTTTTTAATTGTGTACATAGGTTTGATTTTAGGACGAGGAAAGTTTGGTAGAGAGAGAAGCGCAAGGGATTCAAAGGGAGGAGGAGAAAGTAACATGAGGGATTAGGAGATAGAGCTAGAGACATGCTAGTGAGAGATGGGTTTGTTATACTAGGGAAAATCAAGAGGCCATCCTTTTATGTTGGAAATCATCCTGTTAACATATGTTTACTTTAACTAAAATAAACATGAAAATAAAATGTAATTGTGAAATACGTATTTTGAAATTTTTGAAAATTTAATTATTGAATTGGATATTATACTTATGCATGTCATGTATACTAAAAATAACAGTGATCTAATGGTTAGTTTCTCATAATTATCACCGAGAAAAATTGTTACAGTTCTTAGCGGTCACAATTTTCACAGTTTATATTTGGAGATTTTGATATTGGATCACTATAATTTTTAACATGTATGACATCCATAAGAAGAATATTTAATCCAATGGCCGGTTTTTCACAAATATAGCCCACAAGAAGTTAAAGGCATCATGCTGACTTTAACTAAAATCACCATATATGCACAAGATTGGGACTTCCTTTTAGGTAAGATTCTTGTTTGAGAGCTAGATGTATCTCCTCTTTCTAGGTTTATACCAAACAAGGACATATTAGCATAAAATGTATTTCCTTGATTAAGTTTATGATTTTAGTATGTTTTTTGTTCTTTTTTGTGTGGAAAAATTACTTTTTTGATTAGTTTATAAAAAATAGATAATATCATCAGTTTTTTTATTTATAGGATGTTCATTGGAAAAATATAGTTTTGTTTTAAACATATGATCTCATACATCAAAATGATGACATGAATATTTTATATAAAAATTACTTTGATTTTATTATAATCTTCGAAATGCAGATTGTTATGGACAAAAAAAGATTGATGAACTTTATGTTCATCATTTTTTATTTTTTTTTTTATTTTTGCTTTGTTCTGTTTTCGTTTTAAAAAAGGGTTCTTTAGTCAAAAGTTCTTTATTTAAGTTATATAACCCATTTAATCCATTATGAGATTTTTTCATAATCCTAGGGGTGTACATCGGCCGGTTTGGTCGGTTTATACCTCATTATATGAATCAAACCAATCACCTCGGTTTGAGAAAAATGAAAACCATTAGGAACCGTGGCACTCATGAAAACCAATCAAAATATGAGATGTTTTTCGGCTTGGTTCGGTCAGTTTATTATCGGTTTTTATAGATGCTAATTTGAAAAAAAATAATAATAAAATTGTGTCACCCAAAAAAATTGTCACTGCCAACTCCTATGTTCTCTCTCTTTTCAATTAATAGCAATGCGAAACCTGTTATGCATGAAGTAATTTAAAAATTGTGTCACCCAAAATCAACCACTAGTAATTAGAACCTATTATGCATAAAGTAATTTGAAAATTGTGTCACCCAAAATCAACTACTAGTAATTTTCAAATAAAAACCTATTATGCATGAAGTAATCCACACTACCAAGTACCAATTTATAAAATAAGTTCCAATTGGGCTAATTCATACAACTACAATCAAACAAGCATGCATTATGCAAATAGTAGGGGTGTACATCGGTCGGTTTGGTCGGTCTCTACCCTCATTATATGAACCAAACCAATCACCTCAGTTTGAGGAAAATGAAAACCATTAGGGACCGTGGCACTCATTAAAACCAACCAAATAGGACGGTTTGGTTTGGTTCTGGTCGGTTCAATTGGTCCCGGTCGGTTCATGAACACCCCTACATAATCCATTAGATCATTCATTTTCCAAATTTATTAGTTAAAAGTCAACTTATTTTTTTAAAAGACAATCATATCTTATCCTTTTATTATGTTACATTATACATTCAATTTATTTTCTTTTTTTAATTCTTTCCATTTTAACTTATTAATTCAAATTTAAAAAGATTTAAAAACTTCCATTTGGTAGATTCCTTTCCTTATATATTGGACAAATATTATGATATTCTAGATCTTCATACATTTAGATTTACAATTTATTCAAAGAGAAATTAATGTTTGATTGATAATTTTTCAATCCAAACAAACATAATTTTGAACTAAAATGAGGAATATGTAATGAATAGGTACAAAACACTTCATTGAATAAACTATATGGAGTCATGCATTTGAACGTAACAGAAATTTACTGGTGTTAGTAAAAATGGATGAAAGTTAATTAAAGAAACATTAAGAAAATTATAAAAATATGTGATTGATAAAATAAACAATGTATTTGTACATGTGTTTTATGAATGGCTGCATTTTTAAAAAATGCATATGTTAATCAAACGAAAATATCAAAAAATGTACATATGATTCACTCCATCTTGTTGATTTTCTTGAAAAAGATCAATGAAAAAGTATCAGTTATGTGGCAAACAAACGAAAATAACAAAAAAAATCTATAACTTCTATGAACACAACATATAAATATTGAGTTGTTTTTTTCTAATCGGATGGGGTGATTTGTATCAAGTCATTCCTTCGATTGAAAAATTAAATATAAACATTATAACTTCACTCCATTTGATGATTCTTCTCGAAAAAATGAAATATATATATATATATATACATAACAATAAAAAAAAAATACAGATATACAAATATAAATGAGATGCCCAAACTCAACCAAGTAAATTATCCAAAAAAAGGAACAATATATAAATGTGTATGTGTGTGTGTTTTACCTTTGTCCCGCCGAATTATTTAATGAAATGCAGAAGAATCAAAAGAAAATCTAAATGTATATGTTTTTTGATATTGAAACTTATGTTTCTCAACCATGACTTCACAAAAAAAGATGAACCAACCCACCGAAAACAGCAAGAGACATCGAACAAATATGTGAAATTAAGTTGAGATTTGAATTAAAAAATGTAAGCATCAAAACCCCGGTAACATATGGATTTTGTTCCAATTTCCTACAAAACAAAATCCAAACCCAAACGAATGTAAGCTTGAATCACCGTTGCATATGTTTTATGTTCAGTATTTATATGAAATGAGACAAATATATGTGTTTTATGGATCTTAAATGTTACCTTTTTCAGCTATTTGTTAAAAAAAATAGGGCAAATCTATCCCATATAAATAATGAAGGACTTATTGGGTTATCTTTTTTTTTTTTCTTGGACTTATTTGTCTAAATATTATATTCAAAGAACTTATTACTAAACAACCCTTTAAAAAATGAACTCATCAATTTTTTTTACGAATCCATTAGATTTTCTTTAAACTAATTAATTAATTTTTAGTTTTATCTTATTAGTGTTAAAAAGATAAATTCATCAAATTTTTTGTCAATTTATTTCCATTCGTTTTTCTTGATTTTGATTTATTTTTTGTTGATTTTGATTTATTTTCTTGATTTTAGGTAGATAATAAATTTTCTTTTATTTTAAGTAAAAATCAAGGAAAATATTTTCTACATAAAACCTCAAGGAATTTGAAATGAATTTTGAATAAATATTGTCTCTGATTGTTATGCAATCATGTATGTCCCAATACGATAATCTAATCCAAATGATCATGTTTTGATGTAAATAAATAGAATTTAATTCATGTTTTTACTTATGTTTAATATTTTCTTTGTTGTAGGAATCCGGTGTATTTTGGTTGATTTTAGATCAAGTGTTGAGCAATTTAGATTCAGAGGAAAAGGCTCCAACATAAAGGAAGTTTTGAAGCAAGTGGAGTTGCTCAGCCCAGGACATCATCAGAAATCACAAACTACCGATAATTGTATTGCCATTATCGGTAGTTGTTCCTAATGAGTGCAGAAAATTTCCAAGTTCAGTTTCTGTTAAGCATAACTACCGATAATTGGATTGCATATTATCGGTAGTTTAATCAAAGAAAGCCAGTTGCAAAGTCCAGCAAAATTCCATTACCGATATCCCTCTTACAATTATCGGTAATGGTAGTTTGATTCATCAGTTCAAAGCTCCAGAGTGATCTCCTTACTGATAACCAGTCATCCATTATCGGTAACTGTAGTCATAATGCAGTAATAAGTTTTTCAGCCAGAGGCCATTATCGATAGTCCCATACTTCCATTATCGATAGTGGAGATGCCTTAGTCCCAGTCAAGTTTTCCAGATCAAGCCAATGACCGATAATTCCAATCACAATTATCAGTAATGAAGTGATGTTTTTGATGCTCAAATTTCCGGCAGAAGACCATTACCGATAGTGCTATTCATTACTATCGGTAATTCCAGTTTACGTAACTTCGAAGAGTTGATTTAGAAGAGCCATTACCGATAATTAGCTTTGTCATTATCGGTAATGGGTGCCGCCTTAGCATAAATATCTAGATTTTTTGAATTTTTGAAGGGCAAAATTGTAATTTCATAGGTCTTAGTATATAAGCTTTGTCCAGATCTTTGTATATACGTTTTTACTTGTGTTTTAGCATAGTTTTAGGTTTTATTCAAGGTTTTCTCTCTTCTCTCTCATGTTTCTCATATTTCTTACTTGTAATACAATTTATGTTTATGTTTTAGTTAAAGTTTATGTTGTAATCTTAATCTTGATTAGTTTAATCTGTAACAAGAACTTGGTTTGATTTAATTCCAGTTTAATTAAGCTATTTCATACTTCTCAAGTTTGAATTATGTTTTCAAGCTCTTTTAAGTTGATTAAGGTTATTTCAATCATCATGAGTAGCTAAATACTTAGCTGGGATGAGGAGGGATCCTTGATTTATATCAAAGGTGCTAATTCTCACATATATATGACCTAACTAAACAGATTAGAATATTCGTACTAAACATAGAATTTATTTATGATCCATGAGGAACTGTCAGCTTTTGACGGGGTTTCTTGCCACAGGTAGTTTTTAGCACTAAAGGCATTTCAAGTGTATGTTAATTGAATCAAAATAGTGTTTATCATGAATATTCTATTTCTTGAATAGTTGGGTAGGTTTTGTTGTCAAATCTTCCATTCAGACCATTTTTCAATGTATTCTGGATGTGTAATAATTGTGAAGAATTAGTACAAATGATATGAACAAGTTGAACTCTGAATCCCAATTTTGTTTCTTTTTAAGTAAGAATATAAACAATCCTTGTGTATTTTACACAAAACCAATTTCAAAACAACCATTGATTTTATTTTATTTTATCTATACTAAACAACTCTTCAAAAGGAATTTTCAAATTTTTCTATGACTGCTTATCTCTGAGGACACAACCATGGACTCCATGTATTATTATGCTTGCAACGGTAGATCCTACGCTTAGGATTGAACTGCTATTTATACACGCAAGCAGTCTCTATAGGCATTTTGGTCTTACAAAATGTTTTTATACTAAACAATAACCATTTTTGTCGGGCATTTTTTTTTTTTAAAATAAAAGAACTCTTGTAAGTAAGACCTATTGAGAGCCCTTTAATTATGAAAGATACCCAAAAAAAAAAAAAAAAAAGATTCTACCAATCTTTCACATCACATGGTTCAAAAATGTGGCCTATATTGTGGTTGATTTAGAAATATTTACAAATAGAGAACTTTGAAGCTAGGAATGAAAAATCCCAATGTTAGAGGAGGCCCAAGAGGGCTTCAAAGTTCAAATGTAGAATATAAGTACTAACTCCATAAGAGCATCGCCAATCGGAGTGCATAACGGACATTGGAGGCAAAAATCTTCTCCAACCTCAGTGCCTGTTTGGATAGTGAAGAGAAGCGGCTTTTCTTGGCTTCTGAAGATTGCGCCCCGTTTGGCAAACGGTGAAGTGGCTTCAAAATCACTTTAAATCGATTTTGGGAGAATCCGGTCTTCCCCAGATTCACAAGCTGCTTTACCACTTTTTAATATAAAGTATTTACCTAATACCAAAAATACCCTTACTAACATAACTTCAACAACTTTCATCCCCTTCATATCCCCCACATAAATAAAACCTAACCTACACACAACTCTCCATTTCCAACATCTACCAATCCCATTCACCGTCTTGGACGATCGGCTGTGTGGTGTGAAGGCTGAAGATCGGCTGTTCCTTCTCTTTCGATTATCTTCAGGTAAATATTTTGTCTCCCAAAAGAAATTGTTTACATACTATGAAATCATTTTTTTTTTTTGGTAATATATATGTGTGTGTGTGTGTGTGTGTGTGTGTCTTCTACCCTGTTTCTACTTCTCTGTATGATTTTCAAATTTGTGCCTGTTTGGATTGTGAATCACAAGCTGGAAAAAGCTTTGCCTTGCTCTGTTTAATGCCTTCCGATTATCTTTTTTTGTATGTTTTGGTATAAATGTAGATTCTTTCCCAAGTTGTACACCATAGTAGCATTTTGATTAAACTGTTCTGTATATTGTCATGAGGGTGAATGGGTCTGAGTTCTGTAGATTTCTTCCTTCCTAATTTTTTTTTTCTATAACTTTCTCCTCTGTTTTTTGTTCTTGTTTGCAGATAAATATTATTTGGTTGATGCTGGCTATCCAAATATAAAGGGATTTTTAGCTCCATATAAAGGAGAAAGATATCATCTTCCTCAATTTCGTCGTGGTAGACAACCTAGTGGTCCTAAGGAAATATTTAACCAATGTCATTCATCTTTACGAAGTGTGATTGAACGGACATTCGGTATTTTGAAAGCATGATGGGCAATACTACAATGCATGCCATATTTTAATTATAACAAGCAAATAGCAATTATTGGTGCTTCAATGGCTCTTCATAACTTTATTAGGCAAGAGGCTATAACTGATATGGTATTTCAAGCATATGATGAAGATGAAGATTACTTGCCTGGTGGTGTAGACACCCAAAATGATGGAGATGAACGTCTAACGGTGGATGATAGTGAAATGGGAGCTATTCGTGATAGGATTGCTATAGAGCTTAGTAGATAAAAATATTTGATTGTATTGTATTTTGTAAACCTTGGCACTTAAATTAACTAACTTATTAGTATTCAGTAGTATGAAATGTTGCAATGACATTTATATTAATATTAATATTACTATGAAACATAGTTAAATTTACTAACTTATTTATTATTTTAGTGATTATAATTTTATTACAAATAAACTTAATTATTTAAAATTTTATTACCTAGTAAGAAAATAAAGAAGCTAGCTCAATCATACTATTTGGCTATTCATGATTATTAATTATAATTATAACTAAGATTATTTAAATTATTTAAATTATTTAAATTATTTAAATTATTTAAATAATTTATATCATTCATATTATTTATTAAATAATATTTTTCATATTATTTATCCTTAATTGTAAAATTATTTATAATTTTATTGGCAAGGGTAATTGTGTCATTTCATATTTAAAAGCAACTTCTTCATATGGCATCCAAACAAGTAGTAAAAGTACTTCTAGTGCCAAAATCACTTTAAAAGACAGTATCCAAACGCAACTGGATTCTACTTCTGCTTCTTTAGATTCTGCTTCTCTTCTGATTCTGCTTCTGCTTCTGTTTCCAAACGGGGCCTTAGTGTACTCCACGGCCAAAATTTTTACACTTTAAATTTGAAAGTCCATTTCTCTCCATTTATGGGATGAGGTCTTGGGATGAGATTCTGAATTCAATTCTTCATAGATAAGGTTCTTACCTCATTTGTTGATTCCCTCCTCGTTAAGGTTCTTACCCCCATTTGTTGATTCCCTCCACTGTTCATGTGTAAAACTGCATTCTACTGAGAAATTAAATTCCCAATTTTCCTTCAAATAAAAAAGAACTAATTTTATTCCAAATTTACCCTTATGAAATACAAAAGAACAAATTTTACTCCCTTCATATCATTTACCTATTAAATTTTAATTTGATGTAGAGTTAAAGTTATAAATTGGATTTTTATAAAAATATATATATACCATTAAATACTATTCTTATAAATGTTATGCATGTCAAAAATCATAGTGATCCAATGGTTGGTTACTCAGAAATATCATTGTAAAAAACTGTGATAATTTTCAACAATCACAGTTTTACACAGTCTATATTTTGAGATGCCGATATATAATGATAATGATTTTTGGAATGTATGACATCCATAAGGAGTATCTAATTCAATGGTCTATTTTTTAAAACACATATTCCACAGTTAGTTAAAGGCATCTTGGTGGCTTTTACTTTTATTTATATAATGAAATGTAATTTTTATTTATATATTTTTAAATTATTTTTACCAAGCAAGCTAAGAGTTATTGTAGGCCTAGATGACAAATATTAATAATGTACAAAATAATTAGGTGATACAAATTAATGTTGGAAAGAAAAAAAAAAAAATAGAGATTTTAGACTTTTAGGATAGATAGAAGACTATGCATCTTTAAAGAACATGCTTTTTTGATTGTGTAGAATAGATATTTTTTTCCACTATGGTTGGAGATGCTCTCTAAGATTGCATTTGCAAAGGCATTTGGAATTTATGAGAAAATTTTACAATGATAGAATTTAAAATACACTTATTTGCAAATTTTGTTATTAGAAAAACGATTCTATATTTTAACTCTAGAAATTTAACTACGAAACAATGGTAGGTGGACCGGAGGTAGTGAATATGGGTGGTTTTGGTGGCGAAAGTGTGTGGGCAGTCATGGGGGCATTGCCACATTAGTGATATTGGATGGTAGTAGTTGTGGGATATTTTAATAAAAATAATAAATAATTTATATTATGGAGGGTTACAATTTGTTGATCAAATTTTTTTATATTACCTACATTTGATATTGTGATCGATGACCTTCATGTGATATTATGAGATAATTTTAATTCTCCACCAAGAATTACAATTTCCCACACCTATATATAGATTGAGGTCATCCCATGTTATTCATATATCGAAGAAGCTTGCATGCGAAGCCACCGTTGAAGAAGCTCACACAAAGATGGCAAAGCAACAGAGGAAAAAAAAATTTTAAAAGAAATAACACACAAAGATTGGCAAAAATAATGTGGATTCACAAAAAAATAAATAAATAAAGTAGATTCAATAAAATAAAAAAAAAAAAAAAA
>JAESVK010000608.1:1291458-1320382 GCA_017140935.1 Hamamelis virginiana
ATATATATATATATATATATATATATATATATATATATATATATATAAGGGTATAAATAAGGGTGCGTGTGACAAGCCTCCTTAAATAATACCTGCAGTATAATCAATATAAATATATATATAATTGATTGGAGAATATATACTTTGCAAGCAATAATAAATAAATACACATTCTGTTAGGCTCCTCAAATATACAATTAGACCAAAGAAATCCGAAATACTTTAGATTTCTTAAAGTGAAACAAAATAGAACCCCACAACCCAGGAAACAAAATCACCAGATCGATATTAAGGCATGCTAAGTTTGAACGAACCAACTGGACAGTATTTTCTTCATTGATTAATTCAGCAAATAATTATATATATATTAGTATAGAAACCCAGAGATTAATATAAAGAAAATAACATGTAAAATCGCCAAAATTTGGTCAGTCATCAATACGGCAGAGAGTGATAGAGATTGATTGAGAGGACCCGACAACTGCAAAGTCGACAGCCCAGATAAGGAACATGCGATGGCGAATATTGCTCCAAATAACTTTGGAGGCATTATAATTGTCTTGACCTAACAATAATTTGTAATTATTATTGACATTTGACAAGTTGATGAGATTGAGTTCAAATCTTTATGTTACGTCGTAGATTTAAATATTCAAATGCCATGAGACGAATAATTAGTTGCATCATCAGCATATATATGTGACCGTGACAGGGGAGACTTGTTACAAATTAAACTTATGTTTTGGTTATGTAATAGACCCAGTCCTATTATTTAGCATTAATTCATTCAAATATTCAATCTATTACATTTAGATTTAGGTTGAATCATTTTGCAAACTTGATATATAGAGGTTACATTGAAATACAGTGGGTGATTCGTGCATCATATGTCTTAATTTTATAGGGTTGGTTTAATTTGATTAGGTTCCTTGGTCGATTTGATTAAGTCTAATTATCCGGCCTCTTCCACATCAAGATTTCTTATTTTTTATCTAAAACCTAGGTTGGATCAATTGAATTTGTATTCTCTTAAATTGGTATTAGAGCTCAAAGGGCATCTAATTGTTTAGACTTTAGAGAAACCATTGAACCAGCATTTCTCTTTTCAATTTACAATGGTCGATCTTGTAACCGAGTGATACGTATTCTAAATGAGTTCCCTGGTTTGAAAACTTAAAAACACATTGATATCCATTTATTTGTACTAAGGGTAAGAAAAACAAAAAATGTGCTCTATCTCTATAATTGGAGCATGTTTCATCCGCTCACTTCATGTAATGAGCCCAATGAATGAAGAATGCAGTAAGCACAAAGAGGAAAAGCCCTAGACTTCAGCAGTCAATGTTGTGCACATCATCTTGATTGTGGAATTTTGTCTCTACAGGCCCACAGCTACCAATCACTCCAAGCCCTAGAACTTAAAAATGCATTGTTGGTTTCCCCCAAGGATGGTATTTATCATTAGCCACCATGAAGAATAATTGCAATCAATTGATTTGGCCAACATTGCTTGTGATCATGCATTGACCACTATCACAACCGCTATTGTCACAGTCGGAAGTCACTATTAGTTCTCATCATCTAGAACGAATTAACAATGGACCATGGATAAATTGTTATTCTCTCTTCAAAACTTCAACTACAACAATCAACTGGCCCGTTTGAGATCAAAAGATTTTAGCATGGCTTATTGACAACAACAAAATTAAATTATCATGTCCCTTTAGGTGGATAAATGTCACAAGCAACAAGAAGAAGAAGAAGAGGAGAAAATTAAATAAATGAAAAAGCAGTCAACCTGCTCACAGAGGTAGGCATCTAAATATATCAATTGAGGTTCTAGTTTTCATCTCAAAATGAAATTATGATCTTTGAACACACACAGTGATCACAACTGAGGCTCATCTTCTTCACTGGCATCCATGCCATTGTAAGGCAACAACTTGTAACTTGTAGATTTTATATAAATATACATATATAACTTGTAACTTGTAGATTTTATATAACTTGTAACTTGTAGATTTTATATAAATATACATATATGGGAAGTGTAATGGTCCTATCAGCACATAGAAAGTTAGCATGAAGCTTATAGGTGATTGTGGGATGCTTATTTTTAAAAACTGACCTTTGGATTAGATACTATGCATATGTATGTCAGGCATGCCAAAAATCACAGTGATCCAATAGTCGGATTCTCATATATGTTACTAAGAAAAACTGTGACTGTTTTCAGTGGTCTGAATTTTTCACTATATGTATTTTAAGATGCCTACATCGAATCACTATAATTTTTGGCTGACGAGGCATCCATAACAAGTATCTAATCCAATAGTCGATTTTTCAAAATATGCATCCCATAATTCCCTATGAGCTTCATGCTAACTTTCGCGAAAGTCGGCATTTGCTTACTAGATCGGGACTCAAGAAGTGTAATGATCCTATTAGCACGTGCTTACTATATAGGAATGCTAAGGTCAGGTCAATCAAATGCAAGTTGCATCAGGTCACCTCAATTACAACCACTTGTATAGTATATTTTGAAAAACCGACCGTTGGATTTGATACCTCTCTTATGTATGTCATGTCTGCAAAAAATCACAGTGATCCAACGATCCATTTTCGAAAATGTTAGTATGAAAAATTATGATTTTTTTGTTCTTCAAAATGTCATCATTTTTTACCATCTATATTTTTTTTTTTTTTTTTAAATAGACCATTGGATCACTGTGATTTTTGGCAGACATGACATACATAAAAGAGATATCAAATCCAACTATCGGTTTTTGAAAACATACCATACAAATGGTTGTATGGTATGTTTTGAAAATTAGAGGATGAGTGTGATTGATAAGGTTCTGTTATCTTCTTTCCACATCAACATCATCTTATTCTCTATTTAATGTTTAAACCATGGATTGGGTCTCTCATAATCAACCCAAATTTATCAATAAAATTCACTCTCTTTTAAACTAACCATCTTGAATTTGGTTTTCACACCATTAAAATTACCCAGCAAAAACCATTAACCCTCCCACCTCTGTTTTTTCATATCTTACTGTCCTTCTTTCTACACTTGGCTATTCACACAAATGACTTCCAACAGCTTGGTTGGAAGTCAGAATTAAATTCAAGCTTGGTTAGGTACAGTCCCAAATTGATGACCTTATCTGTATTTTTTTGTTCAAGCTTGCAAGCTTGCATCAGGGCATAGCGAGTCTCAGTTATTTAAACTGAGCCTGCATCAGGGCATGGCTGATGAAAGTGCAACCATCACCACTGTGAAGAAGTAATTAACAAAGGATAATAATATTGGTTTCAGTCAAAGTGAATAACCTCCCTCTTATGTCTTAACCTAATTTCAAATTTTAGAAGCTAGAAGCCAACATACCAAGAACTAAAACTTGTAACAAATACCCAGGTGTCAATTGATCTTTTTACAAATGCTTTCTACCCCATTAGTGAAATCACATTTGTAGCAATTTTCTTATCAACGCAGTCCTTGTTCAAAATTGAAATTTAGCACCACTAAACAAAATCAATCAGTTCTTCATATATATAGATTATTTCAATAATACACACACACACACACACACACACATATATCGAGTGACAATTAGTACAACTGGGTTCATTAGTATTAGATTTGTATGATATTTTTAAGGATTAAAATCAAATAATGCAGATGCAACCTGCAATAAAGGCTGCAAAGTGTCTGGTAGAAATTTCCTAGCAAATAGGAAACATAATGAGGTTGTACTATTGCCATTATAAGTACAGTTAGTACCAAACCTTGTTTGATTCAGAAACTCGATTGAAACAGCTCGCCTGCCAAATTTTCCAGGGTGTGGACCGCCCCTGGACCAATCAACCCAAGTAATGCTCCTGTTTGAGTTCTTTTCTGGGGAAAGAATGTTCACTAGGGTAGGGATATAGTGCTCATCCATGTAACAAGGAGGGTTACAATGCTCGCGAAAGATAGGGTAATATTTGGCATCGGATATTATTTCTATTGCAAGCTCGCGGTTGACATCAAACCATTGGGACCCTTTACGCCAATTGGATATTGTTATTGTAGGCCACATTTTATGATTGTATCGACCACGTCCCACTTTCCTTGGGTCATCAAATGAACCGATAAAGCTTTCATTAGAATGAATCAGGTAGCTATATATTGTGTTGAAGTTTAATAAAGGGATGCAGGTCTCTGAGAGTAACACAAATCTCTTGTTAGAGAAGTCGAGGAGGGCATTCGCTAAAAGCCGCCTCTCAGCATCAATCATTGATGCTTCTCCCCATTCCACTTCCTGCAATAAGGGAAAAGGTAAAACTATCAATCAGTTCCAAACAGTTATTAACTTCCAATTTTATTTTATTTTCTTATTAGCTCTATTTGGATCTCAAAAAGAGCAGGGGAAAGGAAAAAAATGCTGAAAATTGCATTGAATGGATTCCTTTCTAAGCATTTTCAAAGTTACCTTGAAACAACAAAGTAAGACCCTTTTAAGATGCACAAAAGGATATCAAATGCCTAAAAATTAACCATAAACTATGGGCAATTTTGAGGATAATGCTGCAGTTTTTCCAATCCAAATCTGATTAAGGGCAGGCAGAATCTATATGTTACAATGTTCCTCTTGATCACCTGGCCAAAATTATATGCTAAGTTTTACAGTCACTAGAAATTAATAGGAAAGGTTTAACTTATCTCACATTTTCAGAAACTAGCTTTCTATTCTTGTACATCAAACCGCCAGTGAACGTCATAGATTTTTTTTCCTTATCAAAAGAACCCACAACTGCAAATTCCATCCCACTCCCAAGGTTTGAAACCAGGACCTCCCACAATTAAGATGGAAGAAGTGCACTTACTGAGTTAGAGCTAAGGTGCAGCAAAACCCATTGAATAGTCTGTCTGACTGATCACAAGACTTTCCTCACCTCAAATATAGGGGTACTTTCTTCTGTTCTTAAATTTGCATTGGATTAACTCCATCAAATTTGAAAGACATCCACCCCATATCTTCCAAGAGACAAGGACTCTTAACACTAATGGGAAAATTATTGTCTTTTGCTTAAGAATGACAGGAAAAATTAAAAGTAAGAGGCAACATGGACAATTAAGGAGTTGCAATTAATATATATATATTTATCATTTTCTTAGCAGAAAATAGTCCCTGCATGGTCTTTCAGTGAGGAAACCATCCCATATTAAATAATGAATTAAAAGTCAAAATTAAGAACCTTTCACTGAATATATATGTTGAATTTACATTTGAGCATAGCTCAAATGTGAATTAGAGGGGACAGTAGTTCCCAATTTCATGAAAAAGAAATTGTGCAAGAAACTGACCTTGCTTGGAATTCTTCTTTCATGGAAGACAGAATTTTTAGGCACCGAAACATTGTACAGGGGATGAGGGTGAACATAAATGGTGTAAAGCCCTTCATGCCCTTGGAAAAACTTCTCCCACAAGGGAGCTAAAGGTATAGGTCCCTTTGTCAAGAACATAAAAGCAACTTTAGGAACATGCTCATACGGGACTTTTTGAATCCTTGGAACCATTGATGCCCGCCAGAACAACTCATCATCATCCATATTGTGCATGAGAGATGGCTTATTTTGCGATGCAAAACCACCATCAGAAGGAAATGAGGATGGCGGCGATGGTGGTTGTAGTGGCGGTGGCTGTGGTGGATATGGTGCTTGCGGTAGCAATGGGGGCAGCAGTGGCGGTGAAGGAGAAGAGAAGAAGGTAGCTTGTAAATTGAATGAGACGCTTTTAAAATACAAACTGGCTGTCAATCCGAGGGATAAACCAATCACAAAGAACAAGCAATGAACAACATGACTAGAGAGTAAATGGGAATTGAAGAGCTTGGCAATCAATCGCGTTTGAATGGTTTGATGCTCTTCATCTCCCATTGCCTCTACTCAAAGAGAGAGAGAGAGAGAGAGAGAGATGTCTATGGCTAGAACCTAGGGACATGGCTGGCTATTTAAACTAGTTTAAAGGAACGTGGAACTCTTGGAACGAAAGTTAAGATGGTATGCATGTGTGTATGTCCATTGCAACCTCAGATATACCAAAATCCGCGTGTTTTATAAAGGCAATTGAATGAAGTAGCATAACAAGAAAGCAAGGAAACTCATTGGTAATGTGATTCAATTCAAAATCAGAAAGTGATAGGAAGATCTCCAAGCTACTCTTTTGACTCATCCAGATGGCCCTCTAAAAGTGGGGGTGGGAACATGCAAATTAACAAGCAGGCATGTATGGGACTAGTGAAACTATAATCAACATTTACCAAGTAGGTATTGCCCCAAATGATTTCTACATATTAACAAGCTTGTATAAGACTCTGCCAACTCAGGACTATACCATAAACAATCGACTTTTCCACGCCACTCTTCGTCCCAGTCTGTCAGTTATTATTCAATCTTTATTATCGTTTTCTGTTACTTTGGAAAAACGTAACAACATGGGTTCAAATCTAGTCGATGAAATACCTTCAATGCAGTAAAAAAGCTAAAGAAACAATTATCAAATTACACTTCTTTTTCTTTTTCGTGATATTTTTAAAACCGATAAAATTGGAACAATACAGAGAAGGGTAACTGAAACATAAATATATATACAGAAATGCTCAAGTCAGCATATGGTTAGTTCCTCCAAAGTTTTGGTCCCCCCTTGAACCAGTGGGGTCATTAGTTTTAAAAAGAACTGCAGATTGAGAACAATGCTTAAATCTTGGGAAGTTGCTTACATTAACAGCCATTCCTCCCAATAACGTACACATAAGAATTTGTAAATTATTAAACAAATGACACCCAAATCGAGTCATATCCAAGAAACCCAAATCAATCACCGCTTCTAAATTTTAAATTAGACCTCTTAAGTGGTCAAACAAATTAGAAGAAAGTAGCAATTAAGTGAATTGACTAATTGCCAATGGAAACAGTTTGTTTTAGGGGGTCAAGACTGGGTTCTAGTAATTAGGAAAAAGTATGGATCCAAACTAGTTTTGACCCAGATGGATCCAACTCTATCTGAACCATTCCCCAATCCATTTTAAGAGAGTCAAGACTTAGTTTAGTGGAAGGGAGAGAATATTAAATATGGATCATGTTGAGTTCGCGCGCAGCGGATGCTCGAACAAAACTGAATTTTATTAATAGAAACTTTTCACAACTACAAAGAATACTTTACACTCACACTCTACAATACTACACTCATATATACATTAGGAAGACCCACTCCACTGGTACTCACTCACACCTTAAATGAGTACACACACTAGCACACAAGACTAACTCACACACTCTGACTTCACCCACTCACTTTTGAAGCCTCTCTCACACGTTAGACACACTTCTCAATGCTTGCTGACTTCACTCATTGGCTTATACCAACCATATACAAAATGGGGACTTTAACCCCTTTATATAGGCACCCACAGCCGACTATGTGAAGTCGGTGCACCACTGCTTGAACTCTCTGGAGAGTTCCATTAGAGGCGGCAATAACATGATTTCTAGAGAGATAATGAAATGAAGGTGAGAGAAAAATCTAAAGAGAGAAATATCTAGAGAGAGGAGAGGCGGTGATGACTATTTTTAACAGATCAGAACCACTTTGACTCAGATAGATCCAACTCAGTCCAAACCCATCTTCCCTTCAAAATGGGTGAAATAATCTAAAAATTTTAACAAATTAATCATCCACAACATAGAATCAGGAAACATGACACACATATAGGGGGTGAAAAGTTGACCATTCAATGTATTCAATCGACTTAGTAATTTTAAACTTCAGAAGTCTCATCAATCATCCCATAAAAGTTGGCATTTGAACCTTCTTAATGAAGAATTGTTGAACTTTCTTGTTCCTTTCAGACTTTAACATTGCCTTTTGATTGCCTCCACGAGTTGTGCCTATATATATATATATATATATAGAGAGAGAGAGAGAGAGACATGATAAGATAAGACCGGTCGGCTCCATATGGCTAGTTTTATATCACAGCTCTTGAAACTGACCGTTGGATTAGATTCACCTCCTATGTATGTCATACCTGCAAAAAATCACAGCGATCTGACGGTTGGTTTTTGAAATATGTCATTGAAATACGTAACTTATTTATTCTTCAAAATATCACCATTTTTTTAACGGCAGTTATTTCAAAAACCAACCGTCAGATCACTATGATTTTTTGCAGGCATGACATACAGAGGAGAGGCATCTAATCCAACTGTCAGTTTTAAGAACCGTGATATAAAACTAGCCATATGGAGCCGACCTTACGCAACTTTGCGTAAGGCCGGCCTTATATTATCATATATGTCTGATTATATGCTTAAATCCTAATTTACATAATCTCTCCATGTATCAGATTATAAAACTATATAATAATAACAACACAACTTTCTCTAGTTCAGTATTTGCTGAAAAATGTTCAAATCTTCCCGCAAGAAAAGCAGTAGAGCACCCAGTGCAAGTTGTAAAGGATCTGAATTAAGCTAATTAAGCTTTGCCCCAAGCTAACTCCAGCTAATTCCAATTTTGGAGGGCTCTGGATTTCTTGGGTCATCCTAATTCCAAATAGTTTTATGGGAGCAGATATTGCAACCCTATGCAACTCTAAGCACATCCATGTTCTAAGTACACCTTAGGAAGTTATAAATAAACTTCATTCTTTTCCTAAAATAACCCTAAACTAGGGGTGTACATCGGCCGGTTTGGTCGGTCTATACCCTCATTATATGAACCAAACCAATCACCTTGGTTGAGGAAAATGAAAACCATTAGGCACCGTGGCACTCATGATAACCAACCAAAATAGGGGATGTTTTTCGTCTTGGTTCGGTCGGTTTATCATCGGTTTTGATAGTCGCTAATTTGAAAAAATAAATAAATAAATTTGTGTCACAAAATTGTGTCACCCAAAAAAATTGTCACTACCAACTCCTATGTTCTCTCTCTTTTCAAGTACTAGCAATGCAAAACCTGTTATGCATGAAGTAATTTGAAAATTGTGTCACCCAAAATCAACCACTAGTAATTTGAAAATTGTATCACCCAAAATCAACTACTAGTAATTTTTAAATAAAAACCTAATATGCATGAAGTAATCCACACTACCAAGTACCAATTTCCAAAATAAGTTCTAATTGGGCTAATTCATACAACTACAATCAAACAATAATGCATTATGCAAATAGTAGGGGTATACATCGGTCGGTTTGGTCGGTCTATACCCTCAGTATATGAACCAAACCAATCACCTCGGTTTGAGAAAAATGAAAACCATTAGGGACCGTGACACTCATTAAAACCAACCAAATAGGGCGGTTTGGATTGGTTTTGGTCGGTTCAATCGGTCTCGGTCGGTTCTTGAACACCCCTACCCTAAACCCAAATAAGTTCAAACACAAGTGTTATCTCCACCCTAATCATAAATAATGCTTCTCTTGTCTTCCTCACTCTCTCACGCTGGCCACCCTCTCTCTTCTCCCTATTTCTCACGTCGGCTGACCGTCTCCCTCTCATCTCCCTCTCTCGATCATAAGTTTTTCAAAATCTCGTTCTGTTAGATTATGCAAAACCTAACAATCTATAATTGTTGCGTAGAAGATGACTTAACAATCTGGGAATGTTAGGTTGCATCCAACTTAACAAAATCGATTTGTTAGGTTGGTTTTAACCTAACACATAATTGACACTTTTCTTGGATTTGTTGCGTTGGTTGCAACCTCACCGAGTACCTATGTTAAATTGTGGCCAACCTAATATTTACGGAATGTTGGGTTGAGACTAATCTAACATTTCCTAAATGTTAGGTTGCCTGCAACCTAACAAACACGTTCGGTTAGGTCTTAAACAACACAACAATATGAAAATGTTCAGTTGGAAGCAACGCAACAAATTCAAGAAAAGCGTCCATTATGTGTTGGATTGCTTTCAACTAAACATTCAGGGAATATCGGGTTGGTTGCAACCTATCAGACAATGTTTGTTAGGTTACGGGCAACCTAACATTTAGGTTGGCCACAATCTAACATAGGCACTCGGTTAGGTTGCAACCAACGCAACAAATCCAAAAAAAACATCCATTACGTATTAGGTTAAAACCAACCTAACAAATCAATTTTGTTAGGTTGGATGCAATATATATAACATTCTCAAATTGTTAGGTCCTCTTCTACGTAACAATTACAGATTGTTAGGTTTTGTGTAACCTAACAGTACGGGATTTTGAAAAAAAAAAAGAAAAAAAAAACCATTAAAGTTTCAAAACACTTACCTCATCACTATTTGTGGCTTCATTAAGCTCAATTTTCTATGTCTTTGGTTGTTAAGAGGTAAAAATGGTTAAATCCTTAAATCTAAAAAATGAAAATTTGATAAAGCATGTGGGTTTGTATGGAATGGTGGAAAAGAAAGAATAAAAATAAGGAAGATTGATAAGATTTAACCAAATAGAACGAAAATGAATAGGGATCAAATAGAGGATTAGGGTTTGTAAGGAATGAGGAAATGAAGGTTTGAAAGAGATGATGGTGCATTCAGGTGATAGTTGGGGTGACCTTAATATTTCAGTTATGATGTTAGGTATTTTAGATTTGTACTTGTTCTAAATGGTAAAATCATTTTAGAGTATTTTTGAAAACATAAAAATTGGAGTTGGCTTAGAATTGCCTAGGGTTGCTATATCCGTTCCCTACTTTTATATGCCCACCTAGCCTGACCAGACCAAAGGCCCAAAGCCCACCAGTTTTGAGTCCCTAAACTTTTTAAGATGAAATTTCAAATGGTGTGGATGTTGATTATTGCACCCTCGAATAGATTTCCAACCCCAACGTTTCAACATTCAAACTTTCCCAAAGCCCACCAGTTTTGAGTCCCTAAACGTTTTAAGATGAAATTTCAAAGGGTGTGGATATTGATTATTGCACCCTCAAATAGATTTCCAACCCCAGCATTTCAACATTCAAACTTTTTTCAAGTGTAAATTTATTACTATAGATATCAAATCATTTATGTTCATATAAATTGATTTTCACACCCCACCCCTATCATTTCCATGAAAACTACTACCTTATTGCAATTTTTATCATCTACCGAAATCAAGAAGAGGGGAAATAAAGAAAAAAGAGGAAACAGGGAAAGTTGTCCATTAAAGCCACCTTCTCTAGTTAGCAACCCCATTTTTTCTTAAATCCTGTAACACTCTTCAAACTGCCACCATCAAACCCCACCTGCAAATTCGGTCAGGCCCATCTCATGTCAACAACATTTGCAGCAATAACCCTGGCTAAAGAGCTTGCCCAACCAGCCACCACCCTCTTTGTTTCTTAATCCCTTTTTTTTTTTTTTTTTTTGGGGGGGGGGGGGTTGGGTTAATAAAAAAAATTACAGTAAGATAAGAGGGTTTTCGTGAAAGTTGATGATAAAGGATCAAAAAATGTATGAATGGAAGATGTAGAATGTAGGGTGTAAGAGCTTAGCGCCAAATTTAATGAAGGCTTCCAATGATTGTCTGAAAATGATGACCAGGAAAATTTGTTGAATAAATTTTGTTAGTGTGGAATACACTTGATCTGCTCGATTGGGATCAACCAAACATATCAAGGAACCTAACATACTTGACAGGCCAACCAAACAGATCAAGTATGTTTCGTATCAGTTTACTGAATATACTTGTGGATTTCAATTTTTTTTTCTTCTCAGCATCGACACCAAATTTGTACTCTTCATCACTCTCAGACACAGTTCAAAATTCGAAATATAATGAGAATGTAAAGTGGAAAGCTATGGATCATACTTCCATCAAGTAGCACAGGGAACTAGACAATCCCAAACTGGAAATTTTACTTCTTAAATGAGCTTCACAATGTGTAAAATGAAAAACCAATCCCGGAGCCAAGAAACCTGACCAAAAAATTGTTAAATTCTACAGCAAAACTAACCTTAACACTCAAGCTCGTAGGATCCAGTGGGGAACATTAACCAAGTGCTTCGCAGGAATCTGTAACAAATGATGAATCCAAAACACTATTGCTACAAAAGGAAATCTGGAATTACGGGTGCCTGTGCAACCACGTTCAACGGCTCATCTGCCCTTTGTCGAGCTTTGTGCCTACCATGGCGATGGCTACTCTTCTGCTTTTCTTTCTGATCATTTTCTTCTCTTTTTTCACCGTTCTTCCCTGGACTTCTATGCCGTCTCTCTTTACCATGAGTACGGTGCTTACTTCTTCTTGCACTTGGATTTCCATGGTCAGGCTTTTCTGTATCACCCAAATTTTCTTTTGATTCAGAAAGAAGATCAATATTTACTTTCTCCTTCCCTTTTCTCTTACTGGATGACTTATCAGATGGGTTTCTTTGTGATGAAGTGGGTATGGCTTCATTACCAAGAAGAATATCTCGCACAGCACCAGACAGCGAATCATCTTTTGTCTCTAGCTTCTTGGCTGCAATAGGTACATCTCCCTCATCCAATTTTACCACCACGGGCCTAGGCTTTGAATGATTTGGCTTTTTCTTTGTGACAAGTGATTGCTCTGTAAGCTTAACAAGATCTTCAGTATCATCATGGCAATCATCCTGCAATTTAGGGTCATTGGCAGGTGGGTAATCGGTGGATGCAACTTCATTCTTCTCTGAAGACAGATAATATAAGCCATGCCGTTTACGGTGTTCTGCAAGCAGAGATGTGGACTCAGTTGATGGTTCCGACTCTTCTTTACTCTGGAGATTGAAGAGGGGGCCACCAACCTTCTCCTTAGAATGAGAACTTCCGAGGGAGAATGAACTTGTTGAAGGCAACTGCACATCGCCACAAATCATTTCCAAGTCACAGAGGTTCTCCTTAAGCATTAGCCCATCTGGTACAGGAACTCTTTCTTGAGCACTAATCGAGACTGGACCAAGCTCCTCGGAAAAGGCATCATGCATCACCTTAATAATTTCAGAAGCTTTCAGTTCTTCCCTCTCAAAATTCTGTTCCCCCTGAACTAAACTACCAAGTATTTCTTGCTTTATCAACTCAATGAAACCAAGAACATTCCGTGCCCTCTCCAGTAACTCTACCTCATGGCTCCCTGATAGTGGGCCCAAAGACATTTCAATTAGATTTAACAGGTTTCTGATAGCATCTTGAGTGAGACCATCCTTCTCTAAAGAACCAAATGAAGATGTATGGCCATGAGTAACGATGACATTCTCACCACTTTCTATAGGAAGATCTTTGGATGATTCATTTGGAACCCTCGGGTTGAAGACTTCTTCTTGCTCATAATCAGCAGGTGTTTCACATGTTGAACCAGAACCTTCTGGGCATTCTCTTTCAGAAACAGAATATGACACTCCTGGTGTTAAATCATTAGGAGACAAGGAGTAGGAATTAATGATTTCCCTCCGAAAGAGGTAAGAGTGCAGACAAAAGATTAGAACTTTAAACGCAGATTGAATATAAACAGCTCTAATTGATGGCGGCAATAGACTAGTACGTGGCTGTAATAGTGCCTCCATTGTTTCAAACGGGTTCTTCAAAAACTCAACATACTCCCCTGAAACCCAAGCAGCAGCAGATAATATCCTGTTTAAGAAAGAATTACCGAGTAATGCAGGATCAATCAGCAAATCACGTGCGACACGGACAAGCTCCGGTCTAACATCCTTGACCCTCGTACCAATATCAATAAACTGGTTCTCAATTTCTTCCCCCTTCTGGCAATGCGGGATCCTCGACATTTCCCCAAGAAGCGATACATACCAATCAAAGTCAATAATTTTCTCATAATCATTTCTAGAACAAGTTGATAGAATGGATCCAAGAATCTCATTACAAAACTCCGGGTCAGATTTAATTGCATAATTAACCAACACTCTGCAAATTTCAGTAACATTACTGTCAGATACCATTGCCATCACAAGCCGCAGGGACTCTAGTTTAATATTAGGATCTGCATCACTCAAAGACTTAATCACAACCTCCTTGTTCTCCAACACTGCCCACAAGTGCTTCGGTGCAACAATTGACAATGCTTGCAACCCAAGATACTTAAGATTCGGATCATCATCAACCAACAATTCCCGGATTTTCACAACTGCAAGCTTCACCGCCGATTCATACTCAGCTAAACTAGTCACAATAGTCCTAACACACTCAAACATCAAAGATATCGCTCCAGTCCTCCTCATATGCTCACAAATTGGCTCAACAACCCTCTTAGCCAACCTTGGCTCCAAGGACGCCAACTTTGCAAATATCTTCATCACCTTAATCAACACCCAATTATTCTTCGAATCCACCAAAATTCTATAAAACTCGGGCGCCAATGGAAGATAAGATTTGGGGTCATTCGAAGCTAACTCACAAAATACCCCAACTGTGGCAGACACCGTTTGTGGATCAAAACTCTCTAAATTCTCAACCAAACGCTTAAAACAAACCCTAACCGCATCTGGGTAAATACTAAAAACCCTAAAAATCACACCAATCGCCTTCTTTCTAACTAAATTCTTACTACTCGACAACAATGTGAATATTTCAGGTGTCAAGTCTCTAGCAAGATCAATTGTAGCAATTCTCGATAAGCATTCAAGAGCGAGACTCACCTCGAATTCGTTGGTGCTGGTGAGGTCTTTTCGGAGTTGATTGGTGATGAGGAGGATCACGTCGGTGCCGGCGTGGAAGGACTGGCCGGCAGCGAGGTAACCGATCTTCTTGTGGGCGAAACGGGAGGATCCGATAACTTCGACGACGTGGAAAGCGGCCCACGACATATCGTGGCCGTGGACAGAGTTGAAGTATGAGAGTTTCTGTAGGGCTGTGGATTTGGTGTGTGGGTCTGTGGATTTGATCTCGCGCCGGATCTCTTCCATGGCTTTGGAGATGAAGGCGGATTCGCCGATGAGTTGGAGGCGGAGGCCTTTGATTATGTCGTCGAGGTTGCGTTGAAAGAGTGAGTCCATGATCGATGAACCCGCCATTGAAATAACAATTACAGAGCAGTATTTTCTGGTCTATAAATATATGTATATGTGTGTATATGTATATGTTTCTCTTTCTACAAATTCATGATGGAAGAAGAGAAGATTGAGGAGAGATGTTTATGGAATTGGTGTCGCTGCTGTTGCTATTGAAGTATGTAAAGATTGAGAAGCCTCGTAACTTCATAGCTATCCAAGAAGGAATGTAAGTGAAAAGGATCACCCCTAATTAAATAATAAAAGACCCTGTTTGGCTACCGACTTACTGAGACATCTTGGGATAAAAGGCCAATGAAAAGGAATTCATTTTCTTGGGTATTAGAAATGTAGAATGATGGAATATATGTGTTGCTAGTGTTGTCAATTTTTCTCCCACTGGCCAACTGACCTACTTGGATTTGAATAAAATTGAGAATTGGTTGGAGACTTTTTGTATGAACTTTTAATTTAACAATTTATGACCTTCAAATTTAAAATCAGCTATGGTTTTAATTTTGTTTTTAACCAATGATAGAAAATAGAAATTTATCTTTTCTTTTTTTTTTAAATGTCACTAAACCAATCGACTATTGAATCCAGCAAACAAGTTAAATCAGTATTTTGAGTTAATTTTCCTGAATTTGAACTCCCAAAAGTATTGAATAAAGTCATTTTTCATCATTTTTAGAGCTAGTGCCAAATTGTAACTTACAAATTCTTGATATTATTACGTGGCCAAAATAACAATAATTGAGAGTTTTGCAGCATCAGATCTGGGATCTAATGTTACCTAAGATTTAAGGAGAGTTTATAAGGTTTGTATCTTTATCAAAAAGCAATGACAATTGATGATATAATTAGATATTGGGCCAAAAGTCCTATTTCAAAATTATCTATTGGCTAAAATCCACCTATACCTTTTTTTCTTCCTAAAGCCTTATTTAAAAAACTTTTATTGCCTAAAGTCCTTTTTTATCAAAAATATATATTTTTTTAGATAGGATTGCCCCTTCTACCTCACGTTCATCTTCTCTTCTTTCTTTTTCTCTCTCCTCTGCATCCAGTGCTTCCTTCAGCTCTTACACGAATTTGTCCACCACTGCCTTTATTCTTTCCGCCACCAATTGCTTACTAATCTAAACTTCTCTCTCTCTCTGTCTCTGTCTCTGTCTCTCACTCACAATCTGAAGAAGATGACAATCTCCAGCGCCATGCCATTGTTTTTGGGATTCTGCAAATCGATCGAGGAAATCAATAGAAGGAAGGAGAATGAAAGGGAAGAGGGCAGTAAGGAATGCGTGAACAGGGAGGAACGAATTCAGACCGTTTCCTTGCCGGAAACCTCGAATTTCTCTGTGATTAAAGTAGCAGAGGTGGAATCAATGGCGAAGGAGTCAGATTTGTGATCTTCCTCGCTAGAAACCTCGAATTTCCCGGCCTCCCACTCAACCAGTCCGTCCAAACTGAACAATTTCTCATCACCAACCTCGTTGGAGAAGAAGATCATCAGTTCTCACGCAATCACGCACTAACCGAAACATCGTCAGACCTGAACATCTGTAACGACAGAAAATTTTTACAAGATCGTGATGCATCTTCTCTTTCTCCTTAATGCCGGCGAACATCTCCAACGACAGGTGGACTCGAACTTGGATCTGGAGGTGGAATGAGAAAGAGATTTTTTTTGGATTAATTGTTTGAAAAATGTAGGAAAAAGAAATAGATTTTCATTAGGAAAATTAATTTTTTGTTTGTTTGGTGAGAAAATGGAGGAAAAAGAAAGAGATTGCTTTTTTTGTATTTTTTTATTTTAATTTCGATGTAGTGAACTGTGATTCCGATGTAGGAACTCGGGGTTCCGATGTAGAAACTCGGAATTCCGGCGTAGTGAACTCTGGGGTCTGGCATAGGAACTCTGAGGTCCAGCGAATTGAATTGTATTTCCAGCGTAGGAACTCAGGGTTTCGGCGTAGTAAACTCCGGGGTGTGATGTAGTGAACCCGTGGGTTGGGGGTGTATGTGGCGTTGAAGGTTGTTAGGAAGGAGGGGTATTTTTGTCCAATTCATATAAAAAAGACTTTTGGGAAGAAAAATCTGTTGAGATGACTTTTGGCATGAAAATCTTCTAAATGTGGACTTTTAGCCAAATTCCCCAAATATAATATGTCTTTAAAAAATAGTTGAAAGCTATTGATTAAAGCATTGGCATAGGGGTTTGCTAGATTTTGGGCTTCATGCTTGCTCATATTTATATGTAAGAAACCATTTTAGCTCTTTTAGAAGAGATCTTGATGTCTCTATTTTCTACTTATGTTTTGACCCTTTCTTTTTTCTCTTTTTATGGATGAACATAAGAATATCAGCTTGATATACAAAAGTGTTAGGATTAGGTCATTAAATGTGTTTTCCCTTAAAGATTAATTGGTTGGAGTTTTGCTATTTTAACTATTATGTAATCTATTGCCTCTCTCTCACATGATTTTTTTTTTTTTTTTTTTGTTGGGTTACATTAAGAACCTCACTTATAAACTCCGACACACCTACACCTATCAAGAATCCCCCTTAAAGAAGAAGAAGAGATGCTGTTGGGCTATAAGCCTTTTGGCTCATATGATGTTATGACACCATACATTGTGGGAGGACTTCCAAGATTTTTGAGTGGCTTGGTTGAATATTTAATTGAATTGGAATCCAATTTGAGATTTTGAATTTTGACAAGTTATGAAAGTTCGTTTTTTTTTTTTTAAGCCATTAGAAATAATCCAATTGGTGAGAGTATATGAATGAAAGAGTTGAGATTAAGGTAGGTTTAAACTTCGAATCCCCTCCGATGTTAAAAGTAAAAATTAAAAATAAAAATAAAAGATAAAGAGAGTTTTTTATTATGCGTGTATCGAGCATAGGCATCATGCGTCCTCCTTTTTTTTTTTTTTTTGCTTTTATGCTTGCAAGATACCATTTTGGAATTTTGGGAGCTGACAATCTCTCTGTCATAGTTCATTTTTTTTATTTTTTTTTAACTTTTAAAAATAAAAAGATGAAAACTTTAAGTGTGAAATTTTTGATAGTTACTTTTAAAAGTTGAGATAGTAAAAAATTCTTACTACCTCAATTTTTAAAAGTAACTACTAAAATTTTACACTAAACAAAATATAAAAAACTTCCATTTTTTAACTTTTAAAAGTAGAAAAATAGGAAGTAGAAATTTATCCAAACGCACCCTAAAATTATTTATCATTAATTCAATGGTTATTGGACAAGGGAAAGAAGGAAAGAAGATTTATGAATATGCCTAGGCTTTGCTGAAGAGCCCAATTCATAGAAATCTTAAGTACACAAAAGGGCATATCTCAGCGTTACACTACTTGAAAATTAAAATTGGGGAAATTTCTTCCATGACGGGTCTAAGCCCACAAAAAGAATGCCCCAGCCCATAAGCCACAGTCTAAATATTAAGCCCACAAGCGTTACACTACTCAAAATAGAAGAGGAGGGGTGAATTTTAACACCATATATCCTATGGTCAGGAAGCAGAAAAAAGGGCAATCTTAATAGTTTCTTTCTTTCTTTTTTATGATTGCATCATTGAGTCATTGAGATGATGTTAAATGTATGTCTCTAGTACTATGCATAGAAACAGTAATAATAATTCTATCAGCATTTGCTAACTTGGTTAAAGTGAGCAAACACTCCATGCCATTAGATCTCACCCCATAGCCAAGATATAAGAGCATCTCCAATGCAAAGCCAAATTTGGCACCCCAAAAATGCACTAGTTGATGCTAAATTCTAAGCCCAAATGGCACTAGTTGATGCCAAATTTGACTTTATAGCACTAATTGAGCATTCTTTCACTTCATATATATAATATATTGTGCAGCCAAGAAACATGTACATCATTAGAATTAATCAGCATGACTCATATGAGGATATTATTTAATATGAGTGACGAAATGCAGATAAAAGGATAAATGAAGAAAAGTTTTGATGGGGAATATGGGCTTGATAAAATTGGATGGTGAATCTGTAAGCAATAACATATAGTATGGACAATTTTTAATGATGATGATAGCATTAAAACGAGTTGCTTTTCGTGATATATATATATATACTTTTTTCCTTTTTCTTTTTTTTTGCATATTTCAGTACTCTAAAAACCTAAACGTTAAAACTTTTTTTTTTTTTCGAATTAAGAACATGCCCAGATAGTTTCTAAATCTCTGAAACCATTTTGGGAAAGATTAATGGATATGTCCCTAATTTTTGTGTCCCTAATCAATTCAAATCATTGGTAAAAAAATGGAGCAGAGGTAAAAAAGTAAAATATAAAAAAATGAAAGGTTAGAATTAAAAAACATAATTTTTAAGGAGTTAAAGTATTTTTCTATACAAAAATAAATAAATAAAATAAAATAAAAATTTTACCGTCTTTCTGCAGCACAATAGTATACGTACAATCGTACATAAATTAATTGATATAGAAAAAAATGAAAATAGGTGGATGCATATGCTTTTATGGGAGTCCTGAGAGAAAATTGTTGGTGAGACCCGGGGCTCCAAAATTTAAGAAAATAGTTAGGCTCAATATACAAATTCAGTACTCATATCCACAAAAAACTTAGGTTTATGCCCATTACTAGTGACCCACATTCATTGTATATTAAGTCAATTTCTTTTTTATTTCCTTTTGATGTTGGATAACCTACACGTGAACCTCAACAATCTCACTCTTCACGTGTAATTCATATCAAGTTTATCCCCCCTTGAATTTGATCAACTACTCTTCACAAGCATCATGCCCACTCTTGCTCTTCATGACCATAAGTCCAAATTTCAAGAAAATAGGTTCAATATAAAAATCTGGAATTCATACCCACATAAAAGGTTTAAGCTCTTTTTTGGTAAGTTCCATTTATTGTACATTAAATCAACCCCTTTTCTATTTCCATCACACGTAGGATAACCCACACGTAAACCTCAACAAAAACAACCAATAGCAACCTGCAATTACTATGTGCAAAATGCTTAATGATGGTGGTGATCATCTTAAACATTTAAATTCTATTCAGTTGAAATATTGTGTCAAGGACGTTCATGGGTTTAGGTTAGGTGGTGAGGGAGGGTGGTGGGGAAATGGGTTAGGGTTAAAGATAAATCATGGGTTCGATTCCGCTCCTTGTGTGTGTGTGTGTATATATATATATGACATACAGATGAGAAGCATCTAATCCAACAGTCAGTTTTATGAACAATTTTCTAAAATTGGAGATATGGAGCCGACCTTGCATAAGGTTATGCAAGGTCGACCTTATAGTAGAATGAACATATGCGCGCTTTAGTTAAAGTCAGCAAAAAACACAAGCCCTTGGATTCCCATCACTTAATGGAAGATTCATCTCAAGATTCCAATCCAAGAGCTTGTGTTCTTTGCTTACTTCAGCTTAAAGTGCGCATATGTTCACTAGAACATTTTTCTATATATATATATATATATATAAAGGAGAGCTAACATCAAGTACAGTTGACCGCAAGATATGCATAAGTTGACTTCATTTAAAATCAGTTACAAAACATATTTTGAAAAACTAACTATTAGATAAGAGACATCTGTTGCGTATTTTATACCTGCCAAAGATGATAGTAATCCATCAATTGGTTTCTGAAAAAATTGATTGGAAAAAAAAATAATATTTTGAAGAACAAAAAAGTTATAGTTTTTCACAGTGGCATTTTTCAAAAACTAAACGTTGGATTATTGCCACTTTTGGCAGACATGACATATACAAGAGGAATATCTAATCCAATGGTCAATTTTTCAAGTTATGCAACTTGTTCTAAATGAGGTCACCTTATGCATCTTGCATAGCACTCCTATATATGGTGCCAATGTCTCCCTAGAAGGGAAGTAATTGCTTACAATCTATTTACCAAATTAAAAGGAGACTTTACAATCTTAGTTGGTGTAACCCCGAGTTAATGAAAACTGAATCAACAAAATCATTCTTAAATTTCACCCTTTCAAACTTTCTTTTTCTTCCCTCTTAATTTCTTTATGGTATTTTTACCCCACTTTATTATCTTTTTAATTTTACTCCATATCGTTTAGTATTTAAAATTCTTTTCTAACTCCATTGATGATTGAAATTAGGTTATTGAAATGAGTTTTTTATATGCTTTGGGTTTGGCAGTAAGCATACAAATACACAATAAGATCGATTATATTTATGTGGTTTGACTAGTTATTCACGTCGAGGGATGAGAAAAAGATCAAATCCATCATTAACGATAAGAATTAGGGTATAAGAGAACTCTCAACCTCTCCACTTTCTCTACCAAACTTCGCAAAATATGACTTGGTTATTAATCTACTTGAAAAATTCAAACATATACTCAAAAGAATTTGCTTCAAACCCACATAAGCCTATTAGATAGCTTGCAAACCTTATTTTTGGTCCAACAGCTTTCCACTCCCCAAACCATCCAATTATACATTGCTTTTTTTAAATTAATAAATATAAAAAAATGTGATACTCGAAATCTAACACATTTAAAGGGCAAATAAAGAGTTGATAAATATACTAACAACTAACTAAAGATTGCCCCCATTAGAGAAAATACTCACTTTGCCTCTGCATGTCCTAGATTGCTGGTGATGTATAAAGAGTAATGCTATTCATATCACGGAGATAAAGGACATTACAAATTAAGTACATAAGTTTGGAACTCACATTCACTTAAAAGACTTAAATTCATTTATGGTAAGTCTCATTCATTGTATACTAAGTCAAATTTTCTCTTTTTTTATTCCAATGTGGTGAAAATTAAATTTCGATTATACCGCATATATCAATCGTATTTTTCATCACAAAACAAGGAAATCATAAACACAATGAAATCCAAAAGATTTCAATTTAAGGAAAGAAGCTTGTTTTACCCAAGTGGACCTTCCCTTGGCTGCATTTTTTTTTGTATTCTCTCTTTTTTTATGAAAAATTATCCAAAAGTCTCATTTTGAGTTATTTTTTATCCAAAAGTTCCATCATCTTTTCACTTTACTCAAAAATCCAAATTTAAGTTTTATTTTATCCAAAAGTCCAAAAAATTAATCTATGCATTAGTTTTCCAAGTACTTCCAAAAATTTGATCTATGCATAAGTTTTCTACAAAATGATTAGTTTCGGCAAAATCGAAGAACAAACTGATGCATTTTTTATTAAAAATGATTTTTGGGGTAAAGTGAAAAGATTGGAAACTTTTTGAATAAATAAAACTTATAAATAGGACTTATAAGTAAACCCCGCATTTTGTATAAATTAGAATAAATGGTTCCCTCATTCACTTGTCTCGCCTTTGTATTACTAGAGACGAAATGACATCATTATAAGATTCTGTCCCTGCATATTAAAGCACTTTGGACCGACCCAAGATCTAGCCAATTGGCACCCTGGCCCTAACCAACCCGCTCCATTTGATATTTGACAAGACCCAAGTGAGTTGGTGAAACAAAAGGGCCGTACAAATTGTCTCACTTTGGGTCACCTAAGTGGATTGCATCATTATCATATTGTGAAATGCACCCATAATGAGTAAAACAAAATACAAAAAAACTGGGTCCGGCGACAAATATGGGTTACCTGAGTGGATGTGCACTGTCGGTCCATTCCCAATCTGTTCTTTGCGAGTAAAGAGTAGCACTTTCTCAAAATCTGGTTCATCTATTCGGATATGCATTGCTTAGTCATTGCAAATATAAGGAAAATGAATGTGCCCATGAAGCGCTTTTTCTTTACGTGTCCCTTTGAACAAGAAAAATATTAACTGCACCGCCATTTTTACTTCTCAAATCTCTCTCTCTCTCTCTCTCTCAATATTTGTCTTGTCTATTTGATTATGTACATTCTTTCACTTTCAGTGATATTTGTACATGCAAGGCATGTACAAATATAGTATTTAATCCAATAATCAGTTTTTCAAAATATGTATTCCGCAGTTATCTATGAGTTTCTTACTTAAGCATATGATGATATGATCATATATATATGTGTGTGTGTGTTCATGCGCGCGCGTGCTTGTGTATCAAGTTCTAGTGACACATAATTCTTACCTATGGTTTGATACATTATTTGCAAAACCATATATGGAAATAGGTATTTTGCAAATCTTACTATTGGATTAGATGATCTGTTTATATGAATCACGTTTGTCAAAAATCACATTAATCCAACATTTACTTTTTTAAAAATATAACAATTTTGAAACAAATTATAAAAAATTGTGGGAAACTGTTACAGTTTTTCACTGTTTGTATTCTAAAAAACCAACTATTGGATCAATGTGATTTTTGATAGACATAATATATATATATATAATGTTTTTATGAGGAATACCTTATTTTAACTAAAATCAGCAAAAACCCTTGAACCATTGGATTGGAATCTTGAGTGAATGGGAATCCAAGGACTTGTGTTCTTAGCTGATTTTAATTAAAATGAGGTATAACTGATAATATCAGTAATCATATATATAAGCCGAATATTTAATCTAACAGTTGGTTTCTTAAAATACAAGTCTCATAAAACAAACTAGGTGTCAACCCATGGGTAAGAACCATATGTCATATGTCACCAAACCCGAACCTCTATATATATATATATGATCCAGTCAGGGATCGATCCCTGACTTGGATCTAAGTCAGCTAAGATTTAGATTTTAGTCACTTAAGACTTATGACCGTTTGATCATTACATGAATAGAGACTTTTTTAAGTGACGAGATAATCCAATGACCATAAGTGCTTAACTAACTTAGATCTAAATCGCTGACTTAGATCTAAGTCAGAGATCCCTAATTAGATTATTACTCTGTATATATATTATTATAAAAAAATTTTAAAAATTTTTATTTCTCTATGCGATTTGTGACGGACAATTGACATGTAAACCGACTTAAATGCTCAAAATTCTTGGTGATATGGCAGCAAATCCATCCAAAATGGATAGACAAGGACATACAACTGCAATTGCAACTGCCAATCTATTACTCATGATGAAGCGCTCCACTTACCAACCGTAGGGGAGAGAGAGAGGGAATGTGTAGTACGTAATTGTATTCAAATGTGTAGTACGTAATTATATTCAAATTGAACTCAAACTAATTGATTATTATGTTACTTCACTAATGTTGAATAATTACATCATTTTAGTTTGATAATCACTATTGCAACTTTTTCTTCATTTTCTTTTTGGGGAAATTGGTTATAGGTCTTATTTAAGATCAGTTTAAAAAAAATTCTCCTAATATTTCTTTCATTTGTAAGGTCCTATTTAAAAATTATTTTATGTAAAAAGTTCTATTTAAAAATTATTTCATACGAAAAATCCTAATCTTTTAAAAATATTTTTTAAAATGGCGGATCTATCTCTGAATGTATTTTCATTCTTCTATTTTCACTGTCCTGCGTATATTTTTACTGTCCCAAGTATATTTTTATTGTCTTATTTTCATTGTCGTTGGTGTATTTTCTTTATCTATTTTCACTGTCCCTATGTTTTCACTATCCCTAGGTGTATTTTCACTGTAGTTTTTTTAGATTTTCACTTTGATTTTTTGTGTTTTCACTGTGCCATTTTGGATTTTCACTATGTTTTTCTTTTTTTGGTTCTCACGGCATTTTTATTTTTATTATTATGTTTTCATTGTGCTTTTCAGTGTTTTCACTGCTCTTTTTTTTTTTTTTTTTTTGTGTTTTCACTGTTTTTTTTTTTTTTTTACACAGTGAAAATATGCCATTAGAGTTGCAAATGTGATTCGCAGGAAATCACGTGGAAAGAAATCTGAGGAACGATTTGAGTGATATTCTCATTGATCCAAGCAACAATAGCTCTCTCTCTGAATTGTAACTCATTGGTATTTTTACTGATCCAAGCAACAACGGTAGCATTTCACCATTAATTACTTCTACAAATCCACATTATTTATTTCATAAATATTCAAAAGTTACTACTAGACCAAGACAATATTTATAGTCAATCTAGGTAGTTCATGCTATACCCCAAAAAAAAAAAAAATCTTAATTATTAAAAACACGAGGACCATGGGTGGAGCTAGTAAAGGCTCAGTGTGAGCATCCCCCTCCGCACCTTATAAATGAAAATTATATTTTATGTCATTAATGAGTTAGGTGTTTTGAAACTAATATATTTGTCGCCTTAAAGTTATACTAATTCTGATTTTGGCCCCATCACATATATATATATATATATATATATATATATATATATATATACACATATAGTAAAATGATTATATCAGCATTTACTAATATTATTCTGTTACATCTTAGCCATAGAGTGAGATCTAATAGTCATGAAGTGTTTGTTGACTTTATTAAAGTCGACAAATGTTAACAGGATTATTACTCTCTCTCTATATGTGTGTGTGGGTAATTCCTTCTTCAAAATTAAAAATCAACTCTTCCATATATATATATATATATATAGCTATTTGTAGGTTTAAGTTTAACTAAAAGTTAAAAGAAAATTATAAATTTTTTTATAAAATGTGACCAAATGATTATAAATTTTTGGGCATTTTATGCTAATAATTCTAAGGTTTTCAAATTTTACGTGAACAAACCCGAAAAAAACTATATATGTAAGCAAACTTATTCCAATTTTTTGTGGACAAATTTGCCTTTCTAATGGTCAAATTTTTGAATTTTAGACTAATTTTGTACATAATCTCCAATTTTATACGTAATCCCAAAAACAAGCCCAATCCCTAATCTCCCATTTTATCTAATAATTCCCCGGATAATACATAATTCTCAATTCCCAATTTTATTAAAAATTTCCAAAATTTTGAATAATACTCAATCCTCAACAAGTCACATAAGCATTTAATATAGGTCATTCTACATCCACTCTCTAATTTTTTTAATACAAAAATAAAATGTATAACACATAATCCCCAATTTTTCATTGAATCCCCAATTATCACATTTTAACGGATTCCTCAATTTTACACATAATCTCAAATCTCCAGCTCTATGTATTGTTACAGCATATCTCCTACTAATGTTATAGGTAATTAATGTTGTGTTTGTTGATGGGAATTAGGAATTCTTCATAAAGTTGAGATCATGTTTTAAGTTGGGGATAGGAGATTCTTTGTAAAGATGGGGATTCCATTTATTTTTAGAAATTGGGGATCATAGTTTAAAAGGGGATTCTGTGCACATTACTGGGGATTACTTACAAATTTTTTTAAAAATAAAAATAAAAATAAAAATTTACTTTTTGACTGTTGAATAAAAAATTGACGTTGTTCTGCTAAAAATCTCTTGTCACGTGATAGGTGTGTGCGCGGGCGTGCCAGGACTAATCAAAGTCCAGAGATCGTTTTAAACACGACCCCAAGCACCTATCTAGGCAGGTGAAAACTTAAGACCGGGGATCTTAAGGCCTAGAAGGTCGCTATATTTACGATCAGGCGATTATGGGGAAGTCAGGGGTACTACTTCCTATGGGTCCTTGAAGTGAATGATTTGAACAGAAAATTACAAACGATGAATAATAGCAAAGATATACAAGATGAATCAAATGGAAAGAAATTCAAACTTCATTGACGAAATTGAAATACTTACAAACGATAAGCTTACCAATCCTTCGAAAGTCATGATAAATGCTTGAACGAAAATGATGTCGGATGCAAAAGTAAATACAGAATTGAACACAATGACTGAACGAAATTAAAACTAGAACAAAGTTTAAAGAAAAATTGCAAGACAAGACTTGATGCTTGAAGTTTGATTGTTGAAGTTGCTGGGGGTTGGAACGCTGCATCTCTTCTTCATTTTATAGCTCCACGGTCTTACAACTGCCATTGAGTAACTCCCCTGCCTGATCATGGCCTTCCCCATGATCTCATTGTGCAGTTATCTCTCTTGGACATGGCCAACTCCTCTGGACGTGGGCATCTCTCTTGCTTTTGGTAGAACATGATTTCCTCCCAAACGTGGTCTTCTACTATGGCTGAACCTCCTTAGCCATTATCCAAATTGTAACCATCTTTTAATTTAATCTCCTCTAATAGCTTGCCATGTGTCCCATTTCTATCTTCAATTTGACTTGGTCTTTGATTAACTTAAACTTCTATCAGAATCTTGCCACGTGTCCAACTTATCTTGAACTCCTAATTAGCTAGCTCTATATTAACCAATTCTCCTATTTTTATGCTAGCTAAATTCCCATATTATTTCCACATGGCCAATTTTCATTGGCCGGTAAAATTTAGTGTAAACAGACGTTTTGACCGTTAAATTTGTAAAAGGGTAGTTATTGAGTATACATAAAGTTATTTTCGTCAAAAAAAAAAATATATTCGTAAATAGTGTTTTTTTTTCAAATTTGTTCAATATTCGGAAAACTTGGAATTACTAGCGTAAAATGTCCTTGAATTTTTTTGTATTTTTTGTATTTTTTTTTAAAAGAGAGCATTGGTCAAACTTGGTGTGGAGAACTAGATTTTTAGTAAGCTTGTACCCCGCCCTTACAAATAGTGTTTGGTGTGTTCCATTCCCCTATTTCTTCATTTATGTGGCCGGATTCTGAGTTGCAGAGCTAAATGTGGAGCTGAATGCGGAGCTGCGTCCCTTTAGCGGAGCTGCGTGTAGAACTACGCCCTGGTGTGGAGCTCTCCTGAGAAGGCTTTGATGTCAAAATCAGTATATGGCATAATATACGAAAAATGAGAGAGGTTGTGTGTGAGTGAGAGCGTACCATATTTGTGAAGAACTCCTCCTTATAGGGGAAATATTTGTGAAATATCTCATGGTGTGAAACCTCCCTGCTTTGTGGAGCATGGAAGTCTCAGAAGATGGCTGACAGGCTACCTTTAAGTCCACTCAGTCTTAAAGGTTTTGTCTTTATGTGTGTAGAACAAGCAAGCTAGATGGGGTCCAATTTAGGACCTGTTTGGCTAAATACCTTTGGTGGGGAAAATAGTTCCCACACTTGGCATTAAATTCATTTATTTGAACATAGTTAGATTTTAATTAAAAGACTACTCCAATTAATTTTATAAATCAAAGATTATCACACATAATTTGTCCTCTAAATAAGGATTTCCTGATTCCTTCCTCGACAACGACACTCCTTTTCTTTTCTTTCATAAAGGGGACATCCCCACATAAATGTGACTTTGAAGTTCGAACATTCAAAATTACACCTCATCCAAACTCGAGCAGTAAATTATTTGGACTTTTCTACGTCTTATCTTAGAAAAGTGCCCTCTTCATCAGCCAACAATGGTGTCAAAATCATGGGGTTTTCCGGAAACCTACCCTATTTATTAAAGTGATAGAGGCAGAGGATCATTATTTTGCCCAAGCAAGCTAGGGAAAAAGAAAATAGAAGAAAGTGGCAACAAGAGGGAAGGAAAATGAAATAATTTATTTTTGTTCCATGAGGAAAATGACACAATTATATATATACACATACAGGGGCAGGGACAGATTTCTCTTATAACCACTCGTTTTATCATTATTTTTATTATTCGTTTCAAAGCATCAATGTGAATTGAATATTTTGAGAAGCTGACCATTCGATTAGATACTCTTTTTATACCAGTCATATTTATCAAAAATCACATTGAACCAACGGTTAGATTTTTTTTTTTTTTTTTAAATCTAATTATAAAAAACTGTGATGTTTCTATACAATAATTTTGCACAGTGATATTTTTCAGAAACCAACTGTTGGATTATTGTGATTTTTGACATATATGACATACATAAGAAATGTATCCAATCCAACAGCAGGTTTCTCAAAATATTCGACCCACATTAATGTTTTGAAAACGAATGGAAGAAATATCAATAAAATAAGTGGTAAGGAGAACATGAACCATATTTGTTAAGAAGATTAACCAAACAAAATTGAGTT
>JAESVK010000608.1:1326217-1360956 GCA_017140935.1 Hamamelis virginiana
TTAATATAAATTAAAACCAATTGAGAGAGAGAAAAAAAAAATCTACCAATAAGAGTGAAGAAAAGGAGAGATTATATGAGATTTTTTTACAAATAAAATAAAATAAAATCAACCAATTAAAGTGAAGAAAGAGAGAAAATTAAGGAGAAAAGAGAATGAATGAGGGAAGCAATTATAGGACCGCCACATCAGCATAGCAAACTGATCTATATATAATAAGATATATATTCACATACACAAACAAACAATAAAGTATGGTGAATCTCTTGAACTTTTGTAAATTAAAAAAATGTCCTAGCGGTATTTTAGTCCAAGAGGCCATTTTTAATATTTATTTTTTTTAAAGGTCAATAAATGGCGCGCAATGTGAAATGAGTAGTTGAAAAGTTATGGAGATTTTTGACTTATGAAGGCGTGGGTTAGTCAGGTGGCAACCAATTGAGGGCACGCCCTCTGCACACGCATCTCGTGTGCTTACTAAATGCGAGCAACGTTCAAGCTTCGGACATATATTTACCTTTTTCTCTTTCCTGTCAATTCCTAAACTGCTTCGACTATGACATTTTATTTGTTCCTTCTTTATTTTTTTTATCTATATATTTATTATAATTAGTTGAAGCATTTGCTATGTACTAGTCTTAATTATATATAATTCATTTAATTATAATTAAGTGAATTTCCGAAACCAGATCATAAAATGTTATTAACTTTTAACTCGAATCACATTATTTAAGTGCAAAGAGTATAATTGGCATGTTAATTTATATTTTATGAGCTTCTTTCAAGTATAATCTTATGGTTTTTTCAAAGACTTTTAGATCATGTTTCGCTGTAAATTTTGAAAATAATTTTTTATTTTTAGAATTGAAAAAAGTAAAAAATTAAAATTAAAAAAAAAATTATTTGGCTATCAATTTTTTGTTTTTAAAACTATATATATATATATATATGGGATAGGTTCCCCTTACACATAATTTTACACATAATATTACTCATAATGACAACCATTGGATGAGAGGCAATCTAATGGCCCTCATTTGCTTGGGAATAAGTCATCTTTGGAATAAGTGAAAAGTAAATGAGCTCTTCACCTCCCCTTTCACCACACGCACATCACTCCCTGCCGGCAACTCCCCTTTGCCTCCATCTCCGGCGACTCCTCACCTCGCCGGCATCTTTGCGACTCGCCGGCGGCACAAAGCTCCGACTACACTCTCACCATCTTTGCATCTACACTCTCTCCTCCACCATCTCCGACTACACCCCCTCCATCTTCTCGCCGGCACTATTGCCGGCATCATCTCATGTTATGCAACTGCCCAACAACATAGCTCACTAACAATACAATCATGATGATGGTTGGCCCTATATAACAACATGGATGCGTTTCTTTAATATCTTGGTTTCATTTCCAACCAAAAAGAAAGGAACCTGAGAATTTCCATGGCCTGATTCAGATTGTGTTTTTGGGGAAAAATATGTGAAAATATAATGCTCAGTCATGTAGGTTCTAATGAATACTTCAATTTCAGCATCCAACATATTCCAATTTTTTTTCCTACACAAGAGCAATTAGTACCTGCTCATTTCTTTTCCTGGGAAGTGCTTCAGTGCAACTACTGAATTTATCGAACTCAAGCAGTCCAGAAGGTATTGTTCTTTACTAGCAAAAATGCCTTAATGCACCATTCAGTTGCCAAGAATACTAAGAAAACCAATGAGATACAAGCCTTTCTTCATGCTGAACACATGCACCTCTTCATGTTGATTAGAATGATAGAAATGTTTTTTTTTTTTTCCAAACTTTTAATAAAATCTCCACTGAAAAAAAATTGCAATAGGATATATCACTTAAAAGAAAGGTTACTAATTAAACTCTTTCTCCGTTGCATCCAGAAATTTACAACACTTACTTTTCTGTATAGTATTAATCCTACAAAAATCAATAAAGACTTATTTGGGGTTTGGATGCCTCATTAAAATGCATTTTGACATGTTCTTCAAGTTAGGAAAGGGTAAAATAAATGCTGATGTTCCTATTAGAAACACAGAAACAAAAACCACAAAAACCAATTTTACAGAGGTAAAAATGATTAGAACCATGAGTTACTCTCCTAATTGAAAATGGTGACCTTCACACTACACATGTATGTGCCTATGTGGTGTCAGATTTAAGGAACTTAAAAAACCTTTTTGGATTATGATCTTGTGTATCATCTTCACAACCAATTTGTGGTGAGGGCGGAAGGGTCTCCTTCATCAAAGGGCATTCACCCATGATAAAAACGCAGGGTTCTTTTTAGGATCAATAACCACAGCAACTTGAAATGCTTGGTAATTGCTGGCATTTGATCCCACCACAATATCAATAAATCCTAAACTATGTCAGTTAAAGAATAGTAATTTTGATGGACAATCTTTTAATTACATGCCTTGTTCAAACACTGCCCTGTTATGTAAAGATAGGTGTTGTTAGAAGCAACTCGAATTAAATCAACATATCTTCAACATTGCCCTGTTATATAAGTGAAAGAAGATGAAAACATTTTTTTTTTACCACATATACTTCCAGCAGTTCAAATAAATACAGAAAAAGACTCTTAAATTTTCACATTCCTCAAATGATTCTTTCTTTGGAACATATCTTTAACTATACAAAAAGGTCCAGCAGTTCAACATATCTTCAACATTGCCCTGTTATATAATGAAAGAAGATGAAAACATTTGCTTGTCAACCACATATACTTCCAGCAGTTCAAATAAATACAGAAAAAGACTCTTAAATTTTCACATTCCTCAAATGATTCTTTCTTTGGAACATATCTTTATCTATACAAAAAGGTCCAGCAGTTCAACATATCTTCAACATTGCCCTGTTATTAGTGAAAGATGAAAACATTTTTTTTTACCACATATACTTCCAGCACTTCAAATAAATACAGAAAAAGATGGTGGAGGAGAGAGAGTGTAGATGCAGAGATGGTGCCGGCGAGAAGATGGTGGAGGAGAGAGAGTGTAGATGCAGAGATGGTGAGAGTGTAGTCGAAGCTTTGTGCCGCCGGCGAGTTGCAAAGATGCCGGCGAGGTGAGGAGTCGCCGGAGATGGAGGCAAAGGGGAGTTGCCGGCAAGGAGTGATGTGCGTGTGGTGAAAGGGGAGGTGAAGAGCTCATTTAATCTTTTCACTTATTCCAAAGATGACTTATTCCCAAGCAAATGAGGGCCATTAGATTGCCTCTCATCCAATGGTTATCATTATGAGTAATATTATGTGTAATATTATGTGTAAGGGGAACCTATCCCTATATATATATATATATATATATATATATATCACATGTTACAAATTTAATATATATTTTTTAAAATATAGTAAGTAAGTAAGGTACCTTAAATAAATGTAAGTATAAATAAATGTTATAATGAGTCCACAGCAACCCCTCCACCAGCTAGCTAGCACTCATAAAAATAGTAGTTTTTCATTTTTTTTTTTTTAAAATAAAATATCAAAGCTAGAAGGAACTCAAGAATAAAAGAAATTACTTGGATTTTTCCAAGTTCTTGCCCTATATTTCTATTTTTTTTTTTTTTTTTTTTTTTTTGGGTTGATAGGAGAATAAAGTAGGTAAAACAAACGAAGCAACATTATAGAGTCTATGGAAATTCATTACCATACTCTTGAAAATTAGAATTGTATTCTATTCATATCTCTCAAGAGATATATCTCTTTAATGGGACCAATACATGCACAACCAACAATGCTATAGTATTTTTCCATGCCCAACAGCCTATTTTTATACGAAATAATGAGATTATGTAAAAAGAATTCCAGCATTTATAGTGTATCTAGCTATGATGTATATTAATTGGCCATAATGGTTCCATTGGTACAATCATTATTATATAGAAGAACAAATTGTGTGAAATATTAATTACTTATTGTACTACACCACCAATTACTTATGAAATATTAAGAACAAATGTTAATTACTTATTGTACTACACCACCAAATATAGTCTATAGAGCAACAAAAGACTTGTTGGGTGTAAAATATATGCCTGAAACTTATAGTTATTCTTCTTAAAAAAATTCAGGTCAGATTGTTTACCTTAAGCATCACTCATAATAAGAATATTCATAATATTTGGGGTTTTTCTTTCTTTTTTAGCCTCCTTTTTAATGATTATTTCTTCTTAACATTTGGGAAACATCTTAATTTATAAGGGTCCATTTGGATGAGCTTCTACTTCCTTTTTTTTTTTTTTTACTTTTAAAATTTTAAAAATAAAAAGATTAAAGTTTTAAGTGTGAAAATTTTGGTAGTTATTTTTAAAAGTTAAAATAGCAAGAATCGACTTTTAAAGGAACTACCAATATAAAAAATATTTGATTTTTTTTACTTTTAAAAGTAGAAAAATAGGAAGTGAAGGCTTATCCAAACGCGCCCAAACCATTGTTGTATAATTACTTTCTTGTTACATCAAATGTTAATTTCTCATTAGGTTTTAGAATAATTTTCAAACTACTAATGTTAATTTCTCATTAGATTTCAGAATAATTTTCAAACTACACCCTTATCATTTTCTAATTTTCCTTTTCAAACTGTCCTTCTTTCCCTTTCCAAAATCGTAACTATCACGGAAATATTACACAAAATATCCATTTTAAAACTCTACAATTTATCATACAATATATATATATCCATTCCTTATACATGTTCAATCTCATCGACCACTAGTTGAGACTATTAGGTGGGTATGATTTAATCACAACTAATGCCATTAATAGATTGGTCAATCCGAAATGACTAAGTACTAGACCTTTTTGTTCTTCTTTATATATTGTAACTTTAGCATCTTTCCTTCTTTTTTTTTTTCTTTTTTTGGGAATTATGTAATGAGTTTCTCTTTTTCTATAAAGAGGAAATTATGAAAAAAAGATTTATTTTTTTTCAAATTTTTTTATCAATTTATTTTGTTAAGAAAAATCATAAAACACAGTAGTATAAAATACTTATGTAATGGAGCTATGAGCATATCTCTATTATCAATTGCTTTGGATAAGAGAAAATAATTGACTTATAATAACCATAATCTCCTAGTTGATCAGTCATTTTCATTTAGTCTTTATAAAATTAAAGCTCCCTCATTTATTTCAGAACGGTAAAGTGTGTGCAGTAAGCCTGTCCTCAGGTGATTAATTCTTTTTTCACCTTGCCCGTGCCTTGTGTGACTCTCTGTCCGTTCGATTCGCACAAAAACCATTGAATCAACCGTTTCGTGACCTACAAGGATAAAACAGTAGTCCTCGTCCTCCACGTGCCACTTACACGCCATCCATAACTCCCCGTCGTCTGATCACGTGACTCTTTACAATTTCTCTCGCCCACATCACCACTCACGGTCCAGCGTGGCTCCCAGACAACTGCAAATTTTTCCACCTTGTCGTCCAGCGTGTCAAATTTTTCACCCGGTTCCTTCCCAGATTATAGCAAAACATTTTTGTTTTGTCCTTTTCACTCTTTTAATTTAAAAATTATTAAAATTAAATCCTATATCTCAACCTTCTGTATAATTCACTGCCATGCTCTTCAAATAGCTCCCTCACCTTTTGTTAGAGCATTTTTCTTTTTCTTTTTTTATGCACATTAATATTCAATTCACTTATTAATACTAAGGAATTAAAAGTAAAGATAAGTTCTTGACAACACTTGTAGTGTGACTCATGTCTACTAAAATTTTTACCCCCCCAAAAAAAAATATTCTACTAAAATTGATTCTAGTTTTCAAATATCCTTGTTCAACTCCCCTTCCATGGCTATAAAAGCATTTCTAGCATTAAAAAAAAATGAATTTAACTTATTCAATTCTATAAAAAAAAAAAATTGATTAATTAAGTTTTAGTTATTGTGAGTTTATCCTTATTTTGATGTTGATGGGGTTTAAGTTTAGAATGATTGTTGAAAGTAATTCAAATAGTAGACGCCACAAATAATTTAAAGAAAGTTGCTACTAATGAATCTTTACTTAATTGACTTGAAGATGAAGTGGAATATGAGTAAATTTAAGTTTGAGCATTTTATCTCAATATTGCTGAGGTTTCAATCAATTACATAAATGAAGCTTACATTGAAATAATTACGGAAATGAAGCTCTGTACATGAAATTGGTCATTTTTTGCCCTTTTAATGGTAAAAAAAATTGAATTTCATTTGAAAAATTTCACATAATCACAAATTTTATAAATAATCACCAAAAATCTGAATAATCACCAATTACCAGTAATATGAAGAATCAACAAATTTACACAAATCACCGATCACCATATTTTTTAATAATCACCAATCACCAATTATTGTCCGTACAGGTCATTTCAAAACTTTTTAACATCAAATCATGTCCTCACTTGTCCCAACAAACATTAGATTCATGCAGGATATGTATAGTAACAAAAAATACATATAATCATTAAACTGTTATACAATCACCAATCACCAAAATTACACATAATACCCTAAAAAGCACAAAATCACAAATTTACAAATTTTACATATAATCATAAAAAAATATGTATTATCACCAATTTTCATTAAATCACCAAATTTGTATTGAATCACCGTTTCACAAATGAGAGATTGGACACTCAGGAACTGGAGGAAGAATGCTATTTTTTTTATTTTTATTTTTTGAGATTTTCTGATTTGTTATCATTACTTATTAAATGTGATTTGACTATTCATAAAATGATGATTAACAACAAAATTGGTAATTGTATAAAAATTAGAGATTGGTGATCTTTAACAAAAATATTTCAATGTTAGCTTCATTTTCATAATATTACCTCAGCAATATTAAGATAAAAAGCCCTTTAAGCTTTAATCAATACACACACCTTGCACAAGGGCTTGGATTAAATACAGGTATTGGAATACAATATGAGTGTCCAAACAACATTTAAATATTGTAATATAGAATAATAGAGAAACATACATTAGGGTATTAATAAAATGAAGACATTAGAAATTTAAAGGGCATTCTACGCCAATACTCCTAAATTTTCAAAATATTACGTGAACGAACCCGATTCAAAGATAATTACGAAAGCAAACCCATTACTATTTTTTTGGACCAAAATACCATTCAAATTGTCAAAATTTGACTTTAATTTTTAATTTTTCACATAATCTCCAATTCCCAATTTTATATGGAATTCCTAGATTTACACATAATTCACAATCCTCAATACATCAAATCAATATTTAATACTTATCATTTTATGTTTTAGTGTGTAATGATAAGTTTGGAGTTGGGGATTGAAGATTTTTAGTAAAATTTGGGATCTTGTGTTAATTTGGGGATGGGAGGTCATTTGTTAAATTGAGGATTCTATTTATTTTTGGGAATTGAAAATTATATATTAAATTGGGGATTCAGTACAATATTGAGGATTGTTAACCAAACTTAAATTTTTTTTAAAGTTTTTTTGACCGTTTATTTGGTAAAATTGTTATTATTTTGTCTAGATAAAACTATTTTGATCAAAAAAAATATTTATATAATTATCTTTAAATCGGGTTCGTTCACATAATAATTTAGAAAACTTAGAATTATTGACGTAAAATGTCCAAATTTAAATATAAATAAAAAACTAACTTAATTTGTGAGTCAGATCAATTTTTTATTTTTCATTTTTTATAAATATTTTGTCTTTTTCTCTCGGACTGCTCATGCAACCGTCGGTAATTACTAATTAGTGGATGAGCTAGGAACAAATATTAATTAATATTTAAATGCAGGCAGTTCGAGTGATCAAATCCACACTGGAAGAGAGAGAGAATTGCCGTTGCTGACGTCATCTCATCAATACAGCGTGGCACTATTTTGCCACGTGGCACCTGGTCAACTATAAAATGTCCGTTGCTTCTTATCGAGCCTAGTAAAACCTGTCCTCCCCCTCCGTTCAACAACAACAGCTAGGGGAGAAGGAGGAGAGAGAGAGAGTAACGACAGAAGATATAGAGAGACTTTTAGAGAGACATATCTGGAACATTTGCGAATTATAGGGTTTCAGATGAGATGGCGACGCCATTAACAGGCGTAGCAGTGCTATCAAACCCTGTAAATCCGGTAGATTCATCATCTTCATCATCAAAAGCTTGTTCGAAGTCTTCTGAGCACAAGTCACCGATTCTTATCTTCTTATTCTTCCACAAAGCCATACGGTCCGAGCTCGATGCGCTTCACCGATCAGCCATGGCCTTCGCCACCGGCCAACGCGCCGATATTCGCCCGTCATTCGAGCGGTATCACTTCCTTAGATCAATCTACAAGCACCATACCAATGCGGAGGACGAGGTCAGCTTTAACATTTGTGATTGATATTTGATATCCCTAGAGCTTGATTTATTGTGGTTCTTCATTCTCTAATTATTATTTGGCTGCCGAGGAAACACGAGAAAAGAATTGAAAATTTGGAATTTAGTTACTGGTTCGTGTTGGAGTGTAAGTTGTGAGATTCCGGATTTTCGTTTCCTTTTTCTAACAGTTTCTCAGCAACCAAATGAAGCATTAGTTTGTTTTGTATTAATTGTCCTTTTGATTCTCTCTCTAGCTCTTCCCCCTCTCTCCTTTCTGTTTGCGTTATCTGTAACATCGTTTTATATATATATATATATATATATATAAAGAGTTTGATTTTTTTTTTCTCAATTTTAATTTCATTGTTATTGTGTTGAGTTTAGATCGTTTCCGCAAATGCTTTAGTTTGTTCAAATGGATTTTTTTTTTTTTTTCATTTTTATTCTCTCTATCTTTTCCTTCCTCTCTTTCTCTCCTGGCTGTTTGTGTTATCTGTAGCTACCGAGATATATACTTTTAGTATTTAGTTTTTCTTTCCTGATTTATAATTTCATAGTTATTTTTTTGACTTCAGATTTTTTTTCGACTGATTGGTTTTATTCTTGCGGATTTTCTTTTCAATTATACATTTTTCTGTAATTGCTTTTTGCGTTTTCTGTATCTTCCTTGTGAGTTGTGATTTTTGAAACCATGTGCAGAAGGTTGTACTGTGATTCTTATTTTGCTGCGTCTCCAATTCTTTTTGGGCCCCATTTGTATTAGCTTTTTCTAAAATCACTTTTGAAGCTCAAAATTATATTTGATTTAAGAGATGAAGTGATAATCACTTTTAGATGACTTGAGGGTTGATAAAAGGGTTGGTAAAATTTTCATACTAGATTCCACCAAATTTTTTTCCATACAAGAAGTGATTGTGGTAAAAGCTAAGGGGTCCCAACTTTAAACTTTTGCCACAATCACTTCTAGTTTAAAATTTTTGATATGTGATGACATGGTTTCAAGTCAATTCTAAAGAAATATGTGAAAAGATAGTTCTCCAAAAGTAATTTTAGAAAAAGCTAATGCAAATAGGCCCTTGATATATATGACCAAAGTTTGTGCTGTGATTGCTTGATATCGCAAGCTATTTCTGCGTTCTTCTATCTAGGAGCTTATCTAATTCTATACGTTTCTCAAAAAATATGTTGTTCAGTGGTAATCGTTTGTTTGGTCCTTTAATTGGAAAAGGAACTAAAGAAAAAGTTAAAATTTCATTGCTTCAATCCCACTTCTACACGTGGGTCGGTTCAATTTGGTTGCCCCTTAAGGCGCCAAATGATGGAATCCATCATTGATTTGAGATATTTTTCCGAAACTACTGTGGCCATGTCGTTTCTTGACTAGATATTTGCCATTGCTGTTTTGTTTCCGTTTACGCCAATCTGCTTTTTATGATTCCGTATATACAATTTGTCGCCTAGCGGTAGTGCGGAAGTTGCAGTTTTTCCTAGGCTATGAATTCTCTTTTGGCTTATGGAAAAGAAAATCTCTTGTGATTTATTGCACCCACAATCGTTGAGTTGTCTTCTAATTTATGATAAGATTATAATGGGAGCTTCAAGCAAGATTTCCTAATAATTTGAAGATTGTTTCTAATTTATATAATAACTTACTAGGCCTTTTTTACATGGATGTGTTCCCTTGCAGGGACTGGTAGAGTAAGAGAATACCAAATTATTCCCAACACATTCAATGCCTTGTCCTTGGATGAAGAATGATAAAAATCATATATAAAAGTGAGAATTACTTCTGAATTTGGAGGTTTTTCATTGTAGGATGACTAAACATATATACTTCTTAATTTATTTTTTAAGCAGAACACCTCTTTGACAATACCCAACACTTATGATTAATAGATTTGTGACTTGAAACATCATTTAAGTGAATGATCAAGCTGAATTCATGGACCTAGAATGTTCGGATAACCTGGTTGCAGCCTCATTGTTTTTTAAACCAATGTCTCTCTGAATCCTCCCTGCATTCTTTTTAGACTTAAAAGACCAGCATGGCCTTCAAGGGGAAAAATTGGGTCCCATTAAACATGTATTTTCACAAAGAGTTAAATTACCAACTCCAAAGCATTTCTAGAGTTTCCCTATTCATGCTCTGAACTTAAGATAGATAAGCCTGTATCCCCCCTAGCTTTATATTTCAAACAGTTAACAACCGCAAAAAATTCCTTGTTGACCACCTAAATAACATATATACCAATTTCAGGATAAATATCTGATCCTTAATGACTATTTTAGCTTATCTTTTTGATCCCAAATACATTTTAAGAACTCATTCTTTTTTTGGCCTCATTAAATGTCTGATGGGTCGATACACCCAATCCCATTCCATTGACAAACAATAGGGAGAGCACATGTTATTTAAATCCAATTTGGCATGAACCATAGCAGAACAAATAAAATCAAGGAAATTATCTTATGGTTTTAGGAATATGAAACTTTCCTTGAGACTATATTGATATCTTGAGGGCATCTCGCTTGAGACTTGAGAGAGCCAGGAGCACAGTTCTTGTATTTTCCAGACACATTTATGTGCTCTTTGGCAGATAATCCTAACAAACTTGAAACATTTCAACGTACATTTTAATTGATTATTGGCAAAAACTTGGTTAAGTATCAAAGGGGTAAGATTCAGATAGAAAATTAAGTGCTGCAAGGTTCAAAAAATGATTCATAGAGAAGATCTTTTTACCTATTTTTATGTATTTTTTATATTTTTAGTGGAATTCATAGATTTTCCTCTTAAAGAAATCCTCAATGGACATACCATTATGCTAGCATTTGTCTCTGTATGGTATGAAATCTGACAGTACCTCATAATGGAGCTTCTTTGTTGCATGCGCATGTGAATGAATAATTGGCAATCAGAAAGTTAAGACCTTAAATTCTGATCTATAAAGAATTAATTTTTCAATAATAGACATTTGCTAAAGCTTTTGGGAAGAGTGGCCTTAGGAAAGCTCTCTTGAACTCTTGAGATAGTCCGTGGAGATGAATCTTTAACAATATAGGGCAAAAAAAAAAAATCCACTGAATTCCTTTGTTTGCTACCTGATTTCTGGAAGCAGTCTTTTACAGAAGGAAATTTGTTTCCATGCGCTGTTTAGCTATCTCCAGAAGTTGTGATAGTGTGAGATTTTGGAACTGCAGGTCATTTTTCCCGCTCTTGATATACGCGTGAAGAATGTTGCACGGACATACTCCCTTGAACACAAGGGTGAGAGTGATCTTTTTGATCATTTATTTGAGCTCTTAAATTCTAATGCTCAAAATAATGAGAGTTTTGCAAGGGATATAGCATCTTGTTCGGGAGCCCTTTGGACATCTGTTAGCCAGCACATGGCGAAGGAAGAAGAACAGGTATTGTTTTGTTTGGCATTGTTTGTGTTCTCTTCTCATTGCTACCAAGCAAACTCTTTTATTGTAGGGATGTATCTTAAATAACTAAAAGTAAAAACAGTGAGACATGGTATATTATTTCCCATGACCTGAGGTACATAGACATCAAAATTATATATATTAATTATGACTGCTAATTAACATGTTGCTTGAATTTCATTTGGCTTATTTCTTACAGTTTTTTTTTCTTTTTAACCAGTTTGTTTATCATCAACTATAGTAAATTAGTAATTCAGTGACTTGCCTGATTTTTAATTATTATTATTATTTTTTAAAACCTAAATCAGTTAATATTTTTGCAATCTAGTAAATCTTAATGCATAAAATTTCACTCGTTTTCCAAGGTTTGATGCTAATTCTAATGTTTTGGAATTGTAAGTGCATCAGTTATCCTTTTTTCCCTTTTAGGGAAGTGTTAGTATTTTACTTATTTTACATCTTCTTTGGCCATACTTGAACTTATGCCAAGTGTCTCATTCTTAAGATTTTGTATATGACTTGATGATTTGCAAATTTGTCACTGTTCTAGTCTTCATTCAACACGGCACAAGAAAGACTCAATTCTTTGATTACAAAAAAAAAAAACAAGAAGCAGAAGAAGAATAAGAAATAGTAGCATGTTACTCTCGAAAGGATTTCTGGTGCTTTATGGGGATATTCTGATAAGCCATACGCATTACTTGATGTAGTGTTTTATCATGAACAACCACAATCTCATACAGAATTCTCTCGCTAACATGTAAACAGTAGTATAATCATATACATGCACGAGGACACATAACAAACGTAAATGCACATGCTCATGCAAGTACATCTGATATGTACCCGTGTAAATAAATTTGTGAGATAGCATGCCTGGACATTGGCTACATAAAGATAATTCTCATCCTCTTGTTAATACCTCTAAACCATCAATCCCAATAGACCTATTGACCAGTATTACAATAAACTTAATGTTATAAAATTTTAAAAGTTTCCTACCAGAAAAATTATTTATTTTGATATCCTGGACTAAGACAATTATCTTTGAATTATGGCAGGTCTACCCCTTGCTTATTGAGAAGTTCTCGTTTGAAGAGCAGGCATCTTTGGTCTGGCAGTTTTTGTGCAGCATTCCTGTGAATATGATGGCTGAGTTCCTTCCATGGCTTGCATCCTCTATCTCACCTGATGAGTATCAGGATATGCTGAAGTTCTTATGCAAGATAGTCCCAGAAGAGAAGCTTCTTCAACAGGTAAGGTTACAAGTTGAGCATTGATTATTTGATTCCCTCTTGGATGAGTTTTCAGAATACATGTTACTGATTATAACTCTGGTTAATTGAAGGTTATCTTCACCTGGATGAAAGGGAAAAATAGTGCTAACATGGTCGAAAGTTGTGACAATAATCCTCAGCTTCAATGTTGTATTGGTTCCAGTTCCAGTACATTAACACATCAAGCAGAGAAAGTTAAGTGTGCATGCAAGCCTTTTAAGACTGGGAAGAGGAAATATTTGGATTCAAGTAGTAATGCTATTGATACCACTGGGGCACATCCAATAAATGAAATATTGCATTGGCATAATGCCATAAAAAGAGAGTTGAGTGAGATAGCTGAGGGGGCTAGAAGGATACAAGTTTCTGGAGATTTTACTAATCTATCAGCCTTCAATGAAAGGTTGCAATTTATTGCTCAAGTTTGCATCTTTCACAGGTATCCATTTTTTTGTTGTTTTATTCTGTATCCCATGAAGCACTAAATTTTTCTTTAATTTACTTTAAAATGCTGGATCTTCCATGCAGAAAGATATATAAATGTCAACTAATTCCTCACTCTGGTTGTTCTTAGGACCTTTTTACTAATGTTATTATGCTGGTGTAATTTTTCCTTTGGCTTCTCTTGTATCTCCTTTTCTTTTCCTTTGTATATTTATATATAAAATCTCTGTAATACTTAATATAAAGATAAAGAGAGGAGTCTTCGTTTTATTCATTCCCATATTGGCTGACTATTTCTGTAGCTACATCATGGAAAATAAAAGAGAAGAAAAAGAGAAAAACCTCTTTGGGTCTCTAAGTGTCGTTTGAATAGTGACCCCTTCCATTATCAATTCCTCCAGAAGTGATTTTGCCTGTGCTTGTGTAGAATTTTCTGTTGCTATAGAATGGAGGGAGACTTATTCAGATGATCACCATGAGATCCTAAATGACCCCAATTTAAGCATCTTTGGTTATAATTTTTCCATATTTGTTTCTTCATGTGGTTGCATTCATCCACAACATAGAAAGATTGACAACATAATACTGGAGACCATATCATTACTGCAAAAGATTTTTTCGTCTCTGTTTATGACTTCATCTAACTGAACAAATATATCTTTTACTCTTGTCACAGTATTGCTGAGGACAAGGTCATATTTCCTGCAGTAGATAAAGAACTCTCCTTTTTCCAGGAGCATGCTGAAGAAGAAATTCAATTCAACAAGTTTAGGTGTTTGATTGAAAGTATTCAAAATGCAGGAGCAAATTCTTCTTCAGCGGCTGAGTTTTATGCAAAGTTATGCTCGCATGCTGATCAAATAATGGAAACAATACAGAGGCATTTTGACAATGAGGAAGTTCAGGTGAGCTCTTGTTGTGAATGCAATAATCATTTTGGGGGATGTTTGGTGGCTGGTTTCAAGTTATGCGGCAATCCAGTTTTGTATATCTCTGCAGAAGTGATTTCAAGTGCAAACCAATGGCTGGTGGGAATTGATAAGTGTAATAATGTTTAAACATGCTTAGATAGCTTGTAGGAGGTTGACTAATAAACTCAATCACCTGCACTGTTCAAGCAAAGATAATATCACAGTATCAGAAGCTCTATGATTATTTCCTCCATGGTTTAATCGGCATTGCATGACTTAAAATCCGTCACTAAGCATCCCTGTCATCTATGAAAGGCATCTGCTAAGCTTTCTGCATGTCTAGGTTCTTCCACTTGCTCGTAAACATTTTAGCTTCAAAAGACAGCGGGAGCTTTTGTATCAAAGCTTGTGTCTAATGCCCTTGAAATTGATTGAGCGTGTCTTGCCATGGCTGGTGGGATCATTAACTGAAGATGAAGCCAAGAGTTTCCTTAAAAATATGCATTTGGCAGGTCTATATCCAACCACTATATTGTTACTTATTAAAAGACTAATTACCTTTATTTATTTCATTTCTAACGTATGCATAGTTCTGTGATTCAGCTCCAGCAGTAGATACTGCTCTGGTAACACTCTTTTCTGGTTGGGCTTGCAAGGGCCGCAACCAGGGTGTATGTTTGCCTTCAAGTGCAATTGGTTGCTGTCCTGTACAAAGGTTCACTGAAATTGAGGAAGATTACATCCGACCATTCTGTGCATGTGCTTCTGCATTGTCTACTAGAAACAGCCCAATATCTGTTCAAGCAGATGATGACAAAAGACCTGTCAAACGAAATGTATCATTGTTGTGCCAAAATAGTCTTACATCTGACCCTTCAGAAACTGGGAATGCCTGCAAACTATCTTGTAGTGATCGGTCTTGTTGTGTCCCAGGTTTAGGTGTAAACAGTAATAATCTGGGATTAAATTCTCTTTCTATGGCGAAGTCTTTGCGCTCGTTGTCTTTCAGCTCTTCTGCTCCTTCCCTTCACTCCAGTCTTTTTTACTGGGAAACAGATAATAGCTCTTCTGATAGTGGGGGTGCAGTGCGACCGATTGATACTATATTTAAGTTTCATAAAGCCATTCTCAAAGACTTGGAATATCTAGATGTTGAATCTGGAAAGCTTGGTGAGTGTGACGAGACATTCCTTCGACAGTTCATTGGAAGATTCCGTCTGTTGTGGGGCTTATATAGAGCTCATAGTAATGCTGAGGATGAAATAGTTTTTCCAGCATTGGAATCCAAAGAGGCACTTCATAACGTGAGTCACTCGTATACGTTGGATCATAAGCAGGAGGAAAAATTATTTGAAGATATTTCATGTGTTCTTTCTGATCTTTCACACCTTCATGAAGGCTTGAAAAGGGCCCATATGAAGGAGGATTCAATTGGAAGTAGCAATGAATTTTCAGCTGCCCATGGTAGTAGATGTATGGGACAGTACAATGAGCTAGCTACAAAGCTTCAAGGGATGTGCAAATCTATAAGAGTCACTCTGGATCAGCATATTTTTAGGGAAGAACTCGAACTCTGGCCATTGTTTGGCCAACATATATCTGTGAAGGAGCAGGACAAAATTGTTGGCCGCATAATTGGGACTACAGGTGCGGAAGTGCTCCAATCAATGTTACCATGGGTAACTTCCGCTCTTACTCAGGATGAGCAGAATGAAATGATGGACACATGGAAGCAGGCAACCAAAAACACAATGTTCAATGAGTGGCTTAATGAGTGCTGGAAGGGAACTCCAGTATCACCTTTACAGACTGAAACAACAGAAAGTAGCATTTCCCAGAAAGGTTTGTGCTATGCTTTGTGTTATGTGCTGGCAGTGGGTGCTATGCAACTGCGCTGTTTGTTATTGATTTGTTGAGTCATATTCTAAGTCGGCTGTGGACATAGTGAAATTTTATGACATCTTGATCTTGTAGTCTGTTTCATGTTTTATATATATATATATATATATATATATATATATATATATATATATATATATATATATATATATTCATATCAACTTGATTCATTTGTAGGTATTGATTTACAAGAAAGCTTGGAGCAGACTGATCAGATGTTCAAGCCTGGGTGGAAAGATATTTTCCGTATGAATCAAAATGAGCTTGAGTCAGAGATTAGAAAGGTTTATCGGGACTCAACTCTTGATCCAAGGAGAAAAGCGTATCTTGTCCAAAATCTTATGACTAGGTTAGTTCCTAATGACAAAAATCCACTACGAGATATACAAAAATTCTTTATTTATCGCTAGCCTCACATAATACATCATACATGGTTTATCTGTCATGTATTCTAAACATGATTTACTTTACTGATCATGAGTCCTACATAATTACTCAGTACATTGTTTATTTTAGTCGATGGATAGCTGCTCAGCAGAAGTTAACTCAAGCAACATCAGCGGAAACTTCTAATGGTGAAGATGTACCTGGATGCTCACAAACATTCCATGACCCGGAAAAACAAGTGTTCGGGTGTGAGCACTACAAAAGAAACTGCAAACTTCGTGCTGCTTGCTGTGGCAAGTTGTTTACATGCAGATTCTGCCATGACAAAGTGAGCGATCACTCGATGGATAGGTAACTTTTTATCTTCCACGCCTACAATTCAGGTTGGGATTCTATGTATTTGATGTTATGTTCAATATTTGCAGGAAGGCGACACTAGAAATGATGTGCATGCGCTGCCTGGAGATTCAGCCAGTTGGACCAATTTGTTCCACACCTTCATGCAATGGACTTTCAATGGCAAAGTACTATTGTAATATATGCAAATTTTTTGATGATGAAAGGTACATAAGCCTAATTGAAAATTTTGTATTTCTAACATTAATTATCAATGTCACTAGTGTTGATGGATATAAAGTACAATGTTTTTTCTTTTCTTTTTTTTCATTTTTTCCCCCAAAAAAGAAAGAAAAGGTACAATAGAATTCTGTATACTTTTTCTAATAGTCTATATCTTTATTCAAACTTGTAGTGGTGTTTTTCCTTCATTTAATAGTTTGTTCTTGATATGATACAGTTTTGAACTCTTAGAAGTTCTATTTCTGTAAATCAGTGCATAAAACCAATAAAGCACAGAATCTAAAATTAGCCAATCATATTTCATGTTTGAATTATATTATTCATTTATTTTCCTTAAAGCACCATTTGAGTTGTCGTGGATGATGATAGTTAAAGCACCATTTAACTAGTGGATGATGGCATGCGAGCCTAAGGTAGACAGTTATTTTTCTATCTGGTGGTTTGAGTAGATAATAACATTAAGATTTATTCAATTTCTCTGAAAGAAAGAGCCTGAACAGTCTAAAAATTGTTTTATTCAATCACATATTCACATTAATTAGTTGCTATGAAGTCATTGTAGTCACTATAAGTTTCAGCCTGCAGTTTAATTTTCAATTACGAAGAGTGGCTTCTTCAACTTCACTGTTTCGAATGTCATGGTTGTCATGATTTTGACCATGGAAAAGCCACAGAGGTGTTGACCCCAAATATTTGAGATCAAGCAAATTATTTACACCAGAAAGGTTGTTGACACCTGGTATTGAAAACAAGTTCTGTAGTTGTCTGTTGTGCAGACACAGGACATGGGACACTGACTCTACATGACATGGACACGTGGACAAGGCAAATTCTTAAAAAGCATGACATGGACACAGCAAGGACACTAACACATTACAATATATATATATATATATATGAGAGAGAGAGAGTGAGAGAGACATATATATATATATATATATATATATATATATAGAGAGAGAGAGAGAGAGAGAGAGAGAGACGCCACAGCTCTCATTGAGACCTTCATTCTTCTATATGAACTAGTATTAATCTTTTCTGTACAGTTACATTTTTTCTAAAGAAAAGTTGTACCCCAAAGTGTTCACTATGTGTCCAATGCATGTCATCTAAGTGTCCAAAATCAAAAACATTATCCAATAGCTACTTTGATTGTTAGTTTAAGTTTTCTAGCTGAAATATAATTTTTCAGATTTTCTTATTAATGCTGATATGCAAAATTTTTATGTATTTTTTTTAAGAGGTGCTCTCATGAGGTTTATGCTTCATGCCTTTTTCAATACAAGTGCCTTATCTTAGAAACACTGTAGTGTGACCAAGGTGGGCATGTTGCCCAAAGTATGTCTTGATGCCTAAGCATATAAAATTGAAAAACAAATAAACATTATTTGTAATCTCTTTAACTTTGGAATGACAATTGACCTTCACACTAACACCAGCAAACTCCGGTTTGGTTTTAATGAGAAATGCTTGAAATTCTCTGCTTGATATGGTCTAGAATAATGAATACAGTGTTTATCTTAAATCTAACCTTGTTAATTTCTGCTCTCATTGAACTCTGATGAATGCTTGTAAACAATTTCTTGACTTACTAGTATTATTATTATTATTAATTTTTTTTTCTTCAGGACTGTCTATCATTGCCCGTTTTGCAATTTATGCCGTGTTGGGAAGGGTCTTGGCATTGATTATTTTCATTGCATGACTTGCAATTGTTGCTTGGGGATGAAGTTAGTGAACCACAAGTGCCTTGAGAAAGGCTTAGAAACAAACTGCCCCATCTGCTGTGATTTCTTATTCACATCAAGCGCAGCAGTTAGAGCTCTACCTTGTGGTCATTTCATGCATTCAGCTTGCTTTCAGGTTTTTATTTTTCTCTCACTCGTATTTTAATCCATTCATATTTTTCTCTCTTTCATTTCTTTCATCTTTGATTTGAGGAAAGGGATTTAGGAGAAGTACATGAACTCAATCTCACACCTTCTTTTATTATGTTAGGCATACACTTGCAGTCACTACACCTGTCCTATATGTAGCAAATCGTTGGGAGATATGGCGGTAAGAGCACTTTCTCTTCTCTCAATTATCTTAGAGTTATCTGTTTGATGCCTAACCAAGTATTCTACATTTCTACTATTGGTATGGTTATTACTCTGTATGTTTTTTGTAAATCTGTTCGGAAATGGGTGACCAGTTGAAATTATGTTATTTATATGATGAAAAAGGCTTTATAAAGGGGAAAAATACAGATTATGAACAAGGTGCTATCACTTTAAAAGGGTGATTGCCCCTCCTTTTTATCCTCAAAAAGGTGATGCACTAACAAATGATTTTGCTTTGGCTATGATAAATTATAAGCTGTTTGCATCGCATTTTTGACAAAGTTGTTTGCCTCTTGGCAGATCTAATCTAGGTGCTTTCATAGTTTTGCATTGTATCCTATATTTTCTTCCAATTGACAGCCCGCTAGAGCAATGACTCGACAGGTAAACTATGCGTGTTTGGATTTATTAGAAAAATAAATGCATGACTTTGGTATAAAAAGGTGGAAGAAAATATATTAAAAGAATATAGACTTCCAGAGCCCTATCTCAAAGTAAAGATTAACAAGTTTCTCTCTTCTTATGGGTTGATAAACCAACTCTTTTCTCATATTCTTAGTTTTGATTTAAAGTTAGTTTTATTCTGATGGATGATGGGGTCACTTTCCCATTGTTTTATTCCTTTGACATGAATTAAATTGTTGCCTGGGCTTCTAGATTTGAACTAAATTGTCATGAATGTCTAGTTTGGATCGTGGTTTTATCTTAATTAGATATTAATACTCCTTGGTTTTTGTTGCTTTATGCTTGATTTGAATTTAGGCTTTGTAAAGTTTTGGTAAAAGTGGTTACTGAAAATGATACTAGAAAATGTGGTACATAGACTCTTTTTTTTCTGACAATATAAGCTTATTTAAAATGATGGAAAGTAGCTTTGATTTTAATCGTTGGGATGCCACTTTCAAGAGAGCAGGCTAGGCATGATACACTCTCACATCCAGTAGCATCGACACATTTCATTTCTTTTTTCTTTTTTTGCCCCCTCCTTTTATTGAAACAAAAGGAACTTTAATGTTTTTCATTTTTCCTTGTTCTGTTTCTACTTTTTAGAAATTTTAGAGGTTTCTACTTGTAGCGAATGTCTCAAATAAATTATTGTTTTGATTAGACATTATAAATTTATTGTTTAATTTATTCCATGTGAAAAATATAGTATTCTAATGCAACACTCGACGCATATATACGTGTGTGTGTGTGTGTGTGTATGTTGCTATATAATATATATTGCTATATAAATCAAGTGTCTTGGTGACCAGGCAAGCATTTTGACCCCTATCTACTGTTGTGCATGTCTACATATGCAACAGACTGTAACCTAACCATCTTTAGTGGATTCTTTTTGATAAGCCATGTCACCTGCCAACTCATCCTTCAAGGTGTGCAACCCTTAGGGCTTTACCCCTATTCTGACTTTTGTACTGAATCAAACTCATTTTCAGATTGATCAATGAAATTCTAGTATGTTCAAGTTGCTTGCAATTCTACAAGACTTGGAGGATATTCTAGGCCTTTAATCCCAACTACACGGGGTTGGCTGAGATGACTTGGAGGATCATGATGTAAAGCCAGTCTGATCAGAGAATATGAATATTCCAGTCAAGTTTGATTTAGATCAGGAGATTACTCACACTAGTGCTTATACCTGTCATTTTCATAAAATAATACCAATCCTAGAAATGACCAGCCTCCACGAACAGGCACTTTATGTGGTAAATTGCTTTAACATCTCTAGTTTGATTGAACATAAGAGATACTTTATCCCCTCAAAGTTATGCATAGAAATTACAAGAAAGTCCTAGTAAATTTTTCCTGCTTGATTTTATGTGATTGATCAGATTTCCTCAATCTATTTTTAGATAGTGGGGTAGGACTTTATTGGTAGGCAGGAACTGATGCTCACAAAATTTTCAATTCTTCCAGTGCTGCTTTTAATACATAGCTTCGGAAAATAAACGCACGAACATATAATCCTTTTTGTTTTCAATGGTTTTTCTAAAATTTTACACCTACTCAGGTTTATTTTGGCATGCTCGATGCCTTGTTGGCTGCTGAGGACCTCCCAGAGGAATACAGGGATCGTTGTCAGGTATTGCACCTCTCTACATCTTCCTATCACTGGGTCCCTTTTTCATTGTTGTGTTGAATTTTAACTTATTGCTGTGTTTTGTACTCTGAGAAAATTCAAGAAATGATTGAAGTAACTCCATCTACTCATGTTTTGAAGCGCAGAAAGAATTAATAATTGGTTGAAAAGAAAAATATATATATAACTCGCAAAACATGAAGGAAGATGACTTCCTCGGGCTCTATTTATTTGGAAGGAGATCATTGACGTGCAGGAGAGATCATTTCATTTTGTTGTCTCAGTTAATCTTAAGTCCATGTGTTTGGCAGTTCAAACCTTTTGTTGCCTCAGATGACTTCCTCGGGCTCTATTTAATACTCTCTCCCAAATTGTCATGTTTGGAAATTTATTCTTATCGGATTGGGGTGGAAGTTGTTTCCGCTGTTTATATCCATCCAAAGAGAAACACATTAACATCATTATAGTCAATGTTATTTGAAGCTGATCTTGCATTACATTCTTTTTCACAAAAATGCACTGGCTTAAGACTCCTCATTTACTTCACGTGATCGGCTTCATGGAGTGCTTTCTTCTTTCATTCATACTCGTAAGAATGAGTACCATGCATCCATGCCTTCATTACCACGTGATAATGATACAAGCCTCATCTAACTCAACCTGCTTTTGCTGGCAATCCAGGATATACTCTGCAATGACTGTGATCGAAAGGGCACATCACGGTTCCACTGGCTATATCACAAGTGTGGATTCTGTAGATCATACAACACCCGGGTGATCAAGAATGAGACAACGAATCACAACTGCTCTGCTTCAAACCAATGACAGAGTTCTCTTTCCTTCTACAAAGGCATATATATATAGAGTATGTAAATTCTTGTACAGTCAATTCTTTTTTACTCCCTTTTTTTCTTTTTACCAATCTCAAATTTTCATATTGGTACTCGGAGACTGGTTATCATCACAAATTTTATGCGCCCAAACCTTTTAGTGTTATACAATACCTTAAAAGATCTTATTGTCATGGTTTTGATAGTCTTATGAGAAAGCATAGAAACAAAATGAGAAGCAACCGAGGATTGAAATGCTATCATGTATATAGAATTCAAGCTACATTGCAGTTCTTAATTTTTTTTTTTTTTTGTTTAAAAAATCAATTAGTGGCTTAGTTTCTTTCCCATTCTTCTTCTATTTTTGTACTGTCTGAATATAGCTGACAGTTGGAACTCCATATTTTCTCCTAGAGTTGGCTTTCCTTTGAATTTGTGGAAGTTGCTTTATTGGTCGGCCGAGGGTGGAACACTGCAACATCTATTACAAATATCTTAAAAAAAACATCGACACCCCCTTTTTCTCCCAAAATAATATAAAATAAATTGCAGCAACATCCATTACAAATGTCTTGAAAGAAACATCAAAGGCCCCCACCCCAAAAAAAAAAAAACATACTCAGAGAAAGAGAGAGAGACTGGGCACAAGTCCCATCGTGTCCTAGTTACCATCACCTCTGCGGGCAAAAAATACATGTCCTGTGGATGCGCTTGGTTCATGGGAATGGACTGAGGATTGGAATTTCGGTTTATTATCACATTTGGTTAATAATTTTACTCAGAAGTTTATATTATGAAATAAAGTTTTGTAAGAATAGAATACCCAACATAGTGGATATCGAAAATTCAATTTTTGGTTTAATAGTTCACGTGTCTTTCTTTATGAAATGAGATTTTAAGTTTCATGTCTCTTACTATATGAAAAAAGAAATGAAGTTTTAAGTTTGATTCTTCATGGATGAGGATTGACTTATTTGAATAACCTTATTGGTGTATATTTTTTATTAAAAAAAAAAAAAGAAAAAAACAAAGGAAAGATTATTAATGAAAAGTCCCTAATGAGATTCTTTGCATCAGATTAGAGAGGGCTGATTTGTTTTTGACAAACCCAGCACTCTTCTTAAAAATACATTAACCTACTAAAAGCAAGATATTTCTTGCATGCAATTGGGACCATGAAATATTTTTTCCATGTCATTGACCAAATAACAAAAGCATTTTGAAATGCAATTATGAATCTTAACTTTTTGAAATTTTATTTCTTTTCATTCACTCACATGAAATGGGTGGAGCTCACATTAAATTCATATGGTTGTAGATCCTTCTCATACAAGTAGTAGGATTAGTCTAGATACTGAGGAATAATTAAGATTCATCAATTTTTCTACTACATAATAAATTATCATGAGAAATTAAAAAAAAAAAAAAAGAATTTTATATCAATAAGACCCTGGTATAAGATGCTTGTATTAGTAGGTCCATCGGTTTTTGGCTATATATGAACATACGGTTTTAGTGCGTAAAAAGATACAATCGCCCATAAATGGATTTATTCCATATTTTGCAATTACCAAAATACTTTATAAATAACCGCAACTAAATTCCTAAAATCTCGCTCTTATTTCAATAATTTTGAAATTTCAAATTTTGATTTCCTATACATGCAAAATTTTTCGGATAGTAAAATAATTTTAAAAAAGAAGTAAACATATTTAGCTTTGATTATGGCAAGCAGTAATGGCACTCCAATTTTAGCTTCCCACACTCCACATTGTAAGTGTGTGGAAATTTAGAAGTACATAGAAAATGGAGTGCTTGAAGCTATTGGTGGAGTGCCAATAGCAATATCCTTGATTATATACAAAAATTTACATGCATGAAAATATTAAAAAAAAAAAAAATCATTAAGTCAAGTCTCATAAATACATTTGTTATGTGGGTGTCTTGAATTAAAACCCGTTTGCGACCCGACGACCCGATTAATGGGCTAATGGTGAGGTTTCCTCACCTTAACCCGATTTGGACATGTGGTTCGACCCGACCCACTTATGTTAATTAGGGCTTCGGTATATAAGGGTTTTTAGAAGGGTTTCTTTTGCACGGATTAGGTTTTGTATTCGCTTGAGCCGCACAGCTCTTCTTCACATAGTGAAATTCTCTCGTCGTCGCTACCCCGTGGATGTAGGCTATTTGCCGAACCACGTAAATCGTGTGTGCATTGTGTGATTGATTATCTCTTCTCGTTTTCTTATTTACTTTGATTAATTCGTTGTGGTCATAAAATCTCGAATCGTTTGTCTATTTCATAACAACATTTAACAAATCCTGGAAATACATGCATTTCTAAAAAAAACGCATTCAAATTGAATGCCATGAAAAAAATAAAAAGAAACTATCCATGAAAAAGACTTTAAAAAAAAAAAAAAAAACACACACACAAAGATATGTAGAAATAGATGTATCTATGAAAAAAATATCCTATATTTAACATTGACCAACTTAAAACAAAAGAAGAAAAATAAAAAACATAGAGACAGACTTTTTTTTAAAATACAGAGATATATGTATCTATGAAAAATAGAGACAAATATAAGTAGGAGACTTCCTACTCCAAATATAAGTGGAAGTTGTAGAAAGTCCGACATAAATATTAAGAGACTTCAAGTCCTTGTGTTCGTTAACTTCAGGGTCCTGGAATTAGTCGAGGTGCATGTAAGCTGGTCCGGACATCCAATTTACAATAAGGCACTAAATGGATCCTTCAAAATTTACATGGTATTTAAGGTTCCGTTCAGAAAAATTATAAACATCACCATAATTAGGATTATAAGATTAATTTTTAAGAATTCGTAAAATGCTTCTATATTTAAATTTTATCTTGATTTGTGATGATAATTGTCACTTTTTTAATTATCATATTCACAAAAAATGAATTTGATCTAAAGATTATATGGATGCCATGTGTGTGGTATATATATATATATATATATATATTCATTGAGGCAACCAAATGGGCCATAAAATCTAAAATATAGAGAGAGAAGAACAATTCCAAGGAAGCAGTTCCATAACGTAGAATGAATCATGGAGTTTTTAAATCTTCAGAGCTCAAATGTTTGGCTTAATTTTTGAAAATGGTACTCTGCAATTTTATTCCTATTGGCACTGCTTAATTTGCAGCATTGCCTGTGGAGCAAGATGAGTTCACGTGGGGGGTCTGCATTTATTGCTTGTCCCCTCATTTGTGTAAGGAAATAATTTCTTTTGTATTAAATAACGTGACAGAATGCCATATTAATCGTTAAAAAAAAAGTGTAATTTACGAAAAAAATTTAAAAACTAAACCTAATTTAGTTTAAATTTTGAATTTAAAAACGTAATTATTAGAAATTTTACATAGGGAACAAATATGACAAAGTTGTAATTATTGTAGAGAGAGAAAAAAAAATGTTACTTAAATTCTAAAGAAATAGAGTCACGGATGATGCATAATTTATGCAAAGGTTGTGTATTATAAGGTGCACCTTATGCAAAGCTATGTAAGGTGGTCAGTTTATGAACAATTATAAAATAGGTTTCGAAAAATCGACTGTTCGATTAGATATCCTTATTAATCATGTAATGAATATCAAAAATCATAATAATCCATTGATAAGTTTCTGAAAAATGATACTGTGAAAAACTGTGATTTTTTTGTTCTTTAAAATGTCACAATTTTTTACAGTTAGCATTTTGAAAAATCAACCGTTGGATCACTATGATTTTTAACATACATGACATACATAAGAATGGTATCCAATTTAATAGTCGACTTTTCAAAACCTATTTTGGAATTGGTCCTAAGCAATTCATCTAAAGCAAAGTGCATCTTATAAACTAAGGGATAAGTTCCACTAATCATTCTTTTTACCATTATTTCTACCATCCGTTTTCAAAACACCAATGTTGATCAAATATTTTAAGAAACGGACCATTGAATTAGATATTCTGCTTATATACATTATGTATGCCAAAAATCACAGTGAATTTACGGTTGGTTTCTGAAAAATGTCACTGTAAAAAATTATTATAATTAAAAACATCGCAGTTTTTTAATGTGAGATTTTTTAAAATCTGACCGTTGGATCAATATGATTTTTGGCATATATGACTTGTATAAGAAGAGTATCTTATCCAACGATCGGTTTCTCAAAAAATTCGATCAACATAAATGTTTTGAAAACGAATAGTAGAAATAATAGTAAAAAAAATGATTAGGAGAAGGTGACCTTTTAACTAATGGTAAATATTATTCTAGTGGAGGACATTTGTGAAAAACAAATGCAAGTAGACAAACAGTTTACTTGGTTCACGTGTACTCCATCCAGAGCGACCGTTTGTGATGCGTGTACCAATACTTGTGAATCATATATAGCCGTTATCCACACAATGCATCAATATAAATAATTAATATGATAATTGAAATGATACGTGGTATCAACTATTCAAACATATTATGCTAGTGGTAGTAATAAATGGAACTGAGGGAGGTGATCAAAATTTTGATCCTGCAGCACTCATCATGTAAAGCATATCTCCCATTCTTCATATGGTACCCTATATTGTTAGTACACAAACCTCTTTTTGAATTTTTATTTTTAAATTTCCCGCCAAATTTTGCTTTTGTAGAATTGAGTTTTATCCCACTTCCGCCGCTTAACCTTCATTAGAGGAAATTCTATGCCATTATTTTCCAAAGTCACTCAATTAAGTCAGAAAATTTTTGTAATTAAGCTAGATTTCAAATCCCGTGATTTGTTAAATTTGTTTAACTTTTGAACTTGGGAGATTTCAAACTTCATACAGTTATATGGAATATGACACCCTGCTGTCAACAATTGATTTTTCTATTTTTAGTCTTTTTCCTTAGTATCAAAGGCTTCAATGATCAATTTGCTATTGGAAAAAAATTGGACAATTTTCCAAATAAAGTCACTTTCTTGACTAATAATGCAAAAAATTCCTCTCCAATGGGCTATGCATTTTCTCATCCAATTCAAAATAACTCTAACTATGAGTTGAGCCAAATGGGCTCAACTATTAGCTCTGATCATTTTTCTCCGGACTCGAAAAATGTGTTGAGATTTGTGCTCACTTAAAAAGGAAGAAGCAGATAGAGAGAGCACCAATCATTTATTGTAATTGACTTAGCCAAGAGATAGAAAAGATTGCCCAAAGTGGCTTTTATCATTGGAGATACTCTTATACGTGCAAAAAAGGCGGCTTCTTTTTTCCCCTAGTCGAAGCCTCTTATTAATAATAACATATGGATATTGATGTACTTCATATACTCGAACCCAATTTTTTTTTCTTTTATGTCGGAATATATTGCACTTTACCGACAGGTGATCGACAAAATTCAAATCTTAACCTAACCCTCTTTTCCTTGTGTGCCAAGATTATAGGCATTGTCATTCAAAAATCTAATTTAGAAATGAAAGAAATCTCAAGTAGGGATAGCAATGGGCCATGTGAGAGGACACCCAAGAGATGATGAAACGAATGACAATCTCATGGTGCCGACTTGGCTACGTACGTGACATAGGGTCAGGGGTTTCTGAAATTGATGATAGAGAAGCAGGAAGGACAAGATCACATCAAACATGAGTCTGAACTTTAAACATCAAGATTTTATTTTTATTTTTTGCAGGTAGGAGCAGAAATGTGTCGAATTCAGTACGTTATACTTATCCATCACCATCCCATTGGAAGAAATCCTAAATCTTAGTCCATTAATGCCCTACACTGTGACAAATATTGAAGTTTCAATACACATTGAATTGCATTAATCGAATCTGGATCCTCTGCTTGGACTTGGATATGGTTGGGTGATATGTCATGATCTGGATGCTTTGCTTTTCACTGAAGTGATGTACAGATGATCCAGATCATGACACATCACCCAAGCACCAAGCAAACCCAAGCAAAGGATCCTCATTCGGATTAATCAAAGCAACAAAAAAAAAAATGTAAATGGAGGATTCAAGATTCAAAAGATTGACAAGTATAATCACATGTATTAATCGACCAATGATGAATCGACTTTATATTAATTGTGGTTAAGATTTTTATTTCAGATGGTTCGCAGCTCATGATCATGGAGCCAACTACCAGAAAATAGGGGTGAAAAAAGAGGGTAGCAAAGATAATGAGGCATTATTAGATTAGTTGAGAGAGGTAATAGGAAAAAACAAATGAGGAAGCTAAAAGGCTTTCATCATTGAATTGATTTGGAAACATCTCCCAATGTCTTAATCTCACAACAAGAAACCACAAAGGGGAAACTTAAACAAAGCATCTCTTATAAAGAAAGAAACAACCAAAGTCAAAAAAGTATATGTACATTAATATTAACAAATGACCAAAACCAACCTCAAAATTAAGCAACTGTGCCACCAAATCAAAAAAGCTAGAGATGATCAAGATGTGTCTCCTAAGCTTGTGACATGTTGATATACAATTCAATCTCAGCACCCTTTCAATTCATCCATATTATCTCTTCATCTCTTCTTCTCTTTCATCTTTCATTCTACTGGCTACTTGCTTTCAAATTGATTGATCATCACAAATCATTAGTAACACTGATAAAGAACTCAAATCCATAAGGGTTGATCGATGAACTAAAATTGAAAATTTTTCTTACAATCATTTGTTCTTCTTCTTCTTCTTGTCTTTTCCATCGCCAAAAAATGAACCCAATCCCAAAAGATTTGCAGTTCCTTTGGAGATGTAAGGAGGTGGCACATTCAAAACAGGACTAATCCGAACACCCTGGCTGTAAGATCCTCCATAATTCTTCTTCAACGATAGTTTTTGCGGCATCGGATAAGTATAGAAACTAGCAGTTGTAGAAGAAGATGAGGATGATTTTGCCAATGGAATTGAAGGCAATTTATGTGAACTCTGCTTTTGATTATCCTTGGATGATGATGACATTGTTCTTTTTGAATTTGGCGCTGACCCAGTCGAATTGCTTCGCGATAAAAGTGGTAATGAAAAAATTAAGCTTCTCTTACAACTGTTTTCACCATTGAGACTACAACTCCTTTTGAAGCTCCAAAAGGATTTGGATTGAGGCTTTTCTTCAGATTCAAAACTTGCCACCACCGCCGCCATCTCCTTTAGCCTGCCTTTCTTTGAGTTCTCTGCTGAAGAAGGAGGATGTGGAAGAGGAGGAAGTGAAGCAGCAAATGGTTTTGAAGTAGAAATTCTCTTTTGAATTTGTATTGGACGAATTAGGCCATCGGAGAAGAGCTCGTCTGCGGATGAAGATTCATGCTCAAAGCTGTTGATATTAATGCCAAATTCAAAATCAGAATTTGAGTCCAAGAGTAGTGGACCATGTTGAGACTTGTATTGTTCAATTGGGACAACATCAGCTTGGCCAAGATCATTAGAAAATGAGATTCGAGGACTCGTTTCAGAGCAAAGATCTATGGCCATGGTCTCCCAGTTCTTAGAAGATAGAGCAAAAAAATAAGGGTACTAAGAAAAATTAATTAGACCCAAGAGAACTTTTGAAGAGTTGGTAACAATTCAAGAATAGGGTGTTTGGTAGTTGAGAAAAAAAGGCCGGGAAAAGATTCAAACATGATGGGCTAAGATAGCATTAAAGCTAGGACTGGAAAATTGACAGGATGGTTCGAGAAGTCAAAGAATACAGAATGGTACAGAGAAATGTTTGAATTTTGAGGAATGAAGAGGACAAAATTAAGAAATAGCAGCTTTTTTTCTAGGGTCTAAGGATGTTTTAAATTATTCTGAGAAGATTTGATGAACGGAGGTTGAATGTGCTTCTCTGCAATGGAGGCAGGGGAAGGTTATCCATTATTGTTAGAGAAGAAACTACAGAGGAAGGGAAAAAATAATTGATATGAGGTGAGAGGAGTGTTGGGACTTGTAAAGTTGTAAGGGTGAAGCTTGTATAATAGATGAGAAAAATGAAGCCAGGAAATGATATTTGAAGCTAGAGAATGTTGGGACTTGTAAAGTTTTAAGGGTGAAGCTTGTATAGTAGATGAGAAAATGAAGCCAGGAAATGATATTTGAAGCTAGAGAGAGAGAGAGAGGTCACCACAAAGAAAGAATTACATACTTGGGAGAGGCAAAGAAAACTCTTTGATTTGATTATTAGAAAGAAAAACTCTTGACAGGAGCAATTTTTTCTTGTCGTTTAGTTTTCTTTTTCTTTATCTTTTAATAATTTTGTTTCGTTGTCGTAGTTGTTGGGTCACCTGTAAGTTGAAACCAAACCCCATGCCATCTCACGCATTCAAATGTCTTTAAACAACACAGAGACTTCCAGACCCTAAAGAATGAAAAACTGAACCGAATTTTTATTATTACGGAGTATTATTTATTTAAGAATTAAGCTACTAGAGAAGTAGGAAAAGTAGAAGACTCGATCCAAATAGATTAAGACGAGTTGGAGACTCAGGACAAGAGTCACAAAACTCGAGCTTAGACAAAAGATATAATCAAGTGAATCTCTCTTTTTCCATCCTAGAAGAGAGAGAGAGAGAGAGATTAGACCTCATCAAATAATTGACTTTTGGGCAGCTGTCTCAACCACCGACTAGGTCATCTGTTCATGTTTTGAACAATTCTCCAATGTCCAAGGCTCTAATTTAAACAGTTCTTAATGCATCCAATCCACTGCCTTCTTAAGCCTGCCTCGCTTCTATGCCATTTCTTTTTCATGTTAATAGCATCACTAAATGAATAGACACAAATTGATGGGAATTGATTAATATTTAATAGCATTGTAAAGGTTTCATTTGGATTAAAATTGTCTAAAATTACTTTTGGAAAATTATGTCTTCAATTATTCTTTTAGGAAAATACTATTTCTCACGTCTAAACCTCCCATACATAATTCCTGTCTTATGGCCTTTACACTTCAGTTAATTATATTATCAATCAGTTAAAGAATGATTTACATTAGAAGAAATAATGTTTGTATTATCTAAAATTGGATAATATTGTATCAAACAATTAATTAAAGAATAAAATAGATTGTATATCAACTCTATAAACTACATAATTATATACCAATTCTAATAATATTTAATAATAGAATAAGATAAAGAATAAGAAGACTACTTGAATAATAATTTTGTCAAACCAGAAAATTATTCAAGTAATAAGTAGATAGAAACAAAATGTATAAAATAAATAACTTACAGGTTTTCAGAATCTGAAGCAGAAGTTGTTTAAGAAATTTGATCAAGGCAAGTGTTGAACACTTTGTTCTTAAGACAGAATACGCCCCTCCTATAGGTGCTCAGAGTATGATGGACGTCTACCTCCCAAGATACAATGATCACGTTTGTAGAGGAAGCACAACTAACCAGAACAATGCTATCTCTCTCTCTAGAACTCATGTAGACAATGAAAGACTGGATTATTGAATGAAATGGACCCTGAACTCGTGGCCTATTTATAGACAAATCGGTGCCTCTTCGTGAAGTGCAGAAGGGAACCAATACAGACACAACCCTGTGCAAGAGATTCAACTCTTCACCATTGCAGAACAGTCATGACTGTTCTGGGAACTGTAAATAGTCAATTTGGGTTAGCCCAAAAAGATAATGGATTTGGTCTAAATGACCCCACCTGGTTCGGAGCGGGCGTGTGCATGCGTGGTTTAGATTAAGCCCAAGTTGGGTAGGTCCTCTTCCCTCACAAAACTTTGGTATCCCTTGGGGCCTAATCCATAAGTCCAATGTAAGGGTATATAAGCACACAAGCTACCCACTATTTATTTAATATGGGACAAAGATGACTTTCACCTTCAACCACTTTCAAATTGGTGATTTTAAATTACAATTTCTCATTCAAAACATTAGTATTTTAAGCTTATTAATACAATACATTAATCTTCTTTTTGAGATGAATTCATTCCAATATGGGCCCACTTCAAAAGGCTTATGAGACCTATATATAAATAAAGTTAAAGTAGCTTACTTATGCTCAAAATATTCCAATTTAAAAAGAAATAAACAAAAACTCATGGAGCATATCTACGGCTTTGACAGAGCTCTCTGCAATTGTTAGGGTTTGTTAAGAACATGAATATACCAAGTTCTAATCGAAATCAACACGGATCTGAATAATTTGATTCAAATCTCAACATGGATCTGCCACGAATCTTGTGCCAATGCGACCAGTCACGATTATGATTTGCAGTTCGCCAGAGAAATAATCACATGTCTCCAACGAAATCATCCGGTTAAATCTTCTTCGACGACATAATCTTCTTGGTGCGGATCCTGCTGTTGCGGCTTGAATGGTGAATGGCTCACCGATCGATTATTGATGTGATGCAATCTGCTACTGCACAAAATAGCATTTATCTCCGATCAGTGAGTCTTGTTAACGAAGATTGTGATCAATATCTTCAAATCTGCAAAATCATGATGTGTTGCAATCTGAAATGTTGTTGTTCGAAATGTTGCGGATCCTCGCCCATCTTCAGATTCGTCTCCATTTTTCACTGAAATATGAGAGATGATTGGGAAGAGAGAGAAAGAGAGATCCATTGTTTTAAAAACCGGACCGTTCATCGAACCGGAAAAGTTACCGGGTTAAGGGTCAATCGGTTCAACCGGTTGAACCGCCGGGTTGAACCGTGACGTCATAAATATATTATTTATTTATTTATTTATTTATTTATTTATTAGAATAAAAGCTATAAATGATTCAAAATATAATTTTTTTAAAAATATTTGTACAATCAATTCATATATTTGAATTTATGTGCAGTCATTACAAATATTGGGACTATTTTAGTCATTTTAGCACCTTAAAAAAAATTAAAAAAAAAATTTTTTTTTGAAAAAAAAAAAAAAACCGGGTTGACCGATTTTTTGACCGGTTGAACCGGTTGACCCGCCGGGTTGAACGGTTTATTTGAAAATGGGTTTTTGAGGGTTGAACCAACCGGTCCGGTCTGGGTTTAATAACACTGGAGAGATCACCTGCCGTTGCCGCCACCGATTCTTCTTTTTCTTCTTCTTTTTTTACTGTCAATGAAACACCCCCCCCCCAAAAAAAAAAGAAAGAACCACAAGAAAAAGAAGAAAAAAAAAACACAATAAATATGAACATCTTTCTTCATCTTTTTTACTGTCAGCCAATGAAAACCCCCAAAAAAAAAAAAAAAAAAAAATTTGACATTGAGAACATAAAAAAAGAAAAGAAAAGAAAAGAAAAAAACAGTAAAAAACTAACTTCTTCACTGTATTCATAAAAAAAAAAAAAAAAAAGAGTAAAAAACTAACTTCTTCACTATGCTCATAAAAATAAAAAAAACAACTATTTTTTTTACTCTGCTCAGAAAAAAAAGGCAGTAAAAGTGTTTTCACTGAATTTGAGTATTTTTACTAAGTTTGGGTGTTTTCACTGTGATAGAGTATTTTTACTATACTAATGTGACACTTAAATATGTGGATTAAGTGCATTTTCACAGTGCTGATGTGACACTTAAATATGTGGACGGGAATATAAATGAGAATATTTGACGAGCTCCGTAGCACTGCTCATTTCTTTATGTCCAAATAATCTCTTCATATGTTAAAATTTTTATACTAAAAATGATAGTGGCAAAAGTTAAAAAGTCCATCTACACCCCTCAAATCATCCTAGAGTGATTAGTATCTCATTTCTTAAATCAAGTAAAATTTTGAAGGGCAAAAGTAATTTTAAATAAGTACTTTTATAACAAACTTTAAAAATATATTTGGGGTGGGGCTATTTATAGCCCACCTTTTACTAAAGGCAGCCCATTTTCTAAATACAACCCACCCATTTGTATTTTTACTAAAGGCAGCACAATAAAATTTTAATTAATATGCCTATTTTTCCCCTTCCTAAATACAACCCATTACATAACTGAAATACTATAAGCATCACATATTACTCCCAACACCATATTACTCCAACACCAAACCTAAAACATATAACCCCCAATACTTTTGTCTTAGGTTTGTTTGTATATTATTGGTAAACATTATATTTGGATTAAACATGCTTCAAAATATGAAAAGTAGCACTCTATAACCATTATGGTGTGATGGTGTTACGAAAAAAACTCATATTTCGATCGGAAAATAGAAAAAAAAAAATTGTGTTTGTGTTCGCATTCGGCCTGGTAAGTCCGAATGTGAAGCTTTAGTATTCGGTAGGCTAACACCAAATATGAAGCTTTAATATTCGGTAAGTTAATGCCGAATATGTAGGTTTAATATTCGGCAATTACATATTTGGTATTAGCTTACCGAATATTAAAGCTTCATATTCGATGTTGGCTTACTGAATACTAAAGCATCACATTCGGTGTTGGCTTACTGAATACTAAAGCTTAATATTCGGACTTACCAGGCCGAATGCGAACACGAACACAG